>CM023610.1:21313238-21508238 GCA_013358685.1 Antennarius maculatus | reverse complement strand
AAGTAGGGATGCAGAGAAGTGGAGGTATTTGCACATTTTTTTGGGGGGGAAGGCATAAAAACATTTGTCGAATCAAAGGCTTGAATTATTGCTCGCAGTCGGGTCAGTTTCACATGCCACTTAGAGGTCCCATTGTCCTGATGTTGAACAAGACCCCCTTTATGTGATGGGCTTGAAACACAACGTTGGTCCTCCTCATAATCAAATCTGTAGATCCCGACAGGCCAGCAGGCCCCTGCCACTTGGAATTCTTTGCATTGGCTATGGTCAGGACGTGCCGTTTGGCCCCCAACAATGGCAACATTGATTTTAGTGCCATGAGAATTTTGGTTGAGCTGTAAAAACTGGGACCAAGATTGGGTGGGGGTAGAGAGGGTGGAACACCGATCTTTCCCAGGAGGGTGTGCGTGGAGCTAGGGGGGGAAGGTGAGTCACTTGTAGGCTCCAGGGCTCTGACCCACTGGACCTCTGGCCTAATTCAATCAGTCCAAGCACCATTAGCCTACCATTACCAGACATTATCTCCCAGGCTAGGCAGGACAGTTATCCCATGGCAGCATTGGAGAAAAAAACTGTACCACACACACTTCCTGTCCTCAGTTTGCCTCCAATCTCACGACCGTGCACCACGATTGGAGACGGATTGTCTCCCCCACAATCAGGCCTTGTTTACACACAACATTTCGGAGCGCGAGCCGGTGTTTTTTTGGAGAACTGATGTCACATTGATGTCTGGTTGCTACGCGGCCTCGGCATTAAAGGCATGACCTTCCTGTTTAGCTGCACAGTAACTTACTGAGTTGGTACAAATTACCCTGCTTTTCGATCTACCAATTTAGCCACTGCTCGCTTGGGCAGGGGTCAAACCCCAGCCTTTTCATGTGGGGGCATCTTTTTGAAGTGACTGCAGACTACTGTGAGACTTTAGCACCAAGCATCTTAATGCAGGGGGAGGGAATGCGAAGGGAGGAGAGTTCCGAACAATGGGCCTCCCTTAGAAAAGCCTCTAAATCTTGATGGCTGACTTCAAAAGAGCCCCCGGTGTCAAAGCCAGTGTTGTGGCTGGAGCTGGACACGCTGTTTCCCTGGATATAAATGTTTTATTAGAGGGCACACCTCCTCAGGCTCACCCCGTCGCTGTCAGAGGTAGGAGGAACAAGAGGACACTGTGTGACCCTGAGAGTCATATCAAACATAATAGGTTTTGCATGCATGCACACAGCCAACAAAAAGTAAGTCATAAAAATGCATAAAATGTTGACTTTTTCAACAGCTGTGCTTTTGGACTTCCCCCTTCCGTGCCAGGAGAAGCTGTCGAACAAATGATTTCCTGCTTTAATTGACAGAAGATGGTAAATTATTAGCGTACTGTATTTATTGAGGATAAATAAATACAGGTCACAAAATTTGCGTCTAACGAGAAAATACCTAAAAATTCTCATTTGCCACATGCTCTCGCTGATGCTTTTGGTTCGTCATATGCAGCACCTCATTGCCAGACATGACAATGTGCTAAAAGTATACATAATTCATCACCAATCAGTCTTGCCTCGCCGTGCCGACTCCCGTGTTATCCCAGAGAAGATAGATGTGGGAGCGGAGCCTTTTGAGATCCAGATGGTACATTCCTAACAATAAGGTTTGGGCTTCCATTGGAAAATGATCTTCTTCCTGCACACGACTACCAATGCATCATCGTCAGCCGGTAATGAGACGACGCTTCCCAAAAGAGAATTTCAAAAAAACATCCCCCCCCCCCGCCACCGGTGTTTCTTTATCTCGCTTGAAAATTAAAAGCAAATGTTTTGTCTTTAACAGATCAACAGGAAATATGATCAGACTTCTTCAAAGCAACACGCAACATTCAGCAGCACAAACTTATACATTCAAAATTTTATAAATTTGTTTTCCAGGGAGCGTGGCATTTTTGTTCTGTTGGCCAACAAAAGTCAAGTTTTCTCTACGCTAATAAAATTAGCATTAAAACGAATGTGAGGTTTTTGATTAAGACTTTTATTCAATTAAAACTTCCGTCATTATGTCTGGTTGATGCGCCACTGGTTAGCTGACCTCACTGTTCTTTTCGCCCAAGCTTTGATAATGTTAATCAGATCCTCACTTGATCTTTTCCCTGCATCGTTGATATCAAAATTGCATTACATGATCATGCATCCGTCCCAAGAGTCTGTCCACTCGCCACATCTGATGGAAGCATCAGTGAATTATTACAGCTGTGCTTCTCAGCAGGTCTACTTGAAATTCCTAAATTTTGCACTCTTCTCAGAGGGCCTTTTGCGACCCTTATTATGCATTCTAGACTTTACGTCAAAGAGCGAGGAAGAGATTTAATTTGTTGACGATTGCCACCGATCTCCTTTAAACGGATTTTAATTGATAACGGCAAGGGAGAGCGGTGAACTTTAAATAGACATTCTAATTATCGGCTTTAAGAAGCAGGGGCTTTTTGGGAAATGTTATGGCATTTGGAATGGGATTAATGGGCGAGCGAGGCGCTGGACACCCCGCAGCTAAATGACATTAAAGAGGGAGATGAGTGGTGCTGCTGAAGGGAGCAAACCCACTAGTCACAGGAGCCGGGGCACCCACTGCCTTGGGCACACACACCGTGGGGTAACGTGTGAGTGAAGAGGAGGAGAGGAGGGGGCATTACATTATCTAGCCCTCCCAGACTTCACCCCACATGGATATAGACACTTGGATACATTAAGACCATACATTCTTCACCGCTGCAGTACTCTTATGGAGCTGAACAAAAACCATCTGTCTTGAAAATTAATGTGGATTTTGATTTAAAAGAGTAAAAGTTGCTGCTTATACATGTGTAACATGTGACACATGAACATTTCATTCTGTTTTGTTTGTCAAACCAAATCAGGTCACCATGGCAACTGATGTCAATCACATTTTTATTTAAAGGCATGAAATCGCTAATTAAATAGAGTATGAATTATCCTTTTTTGAAGGAGGAATAATAATGTACCATAATAAATCTATAATAGTTACAAACTCGGTTATCTAATAATGATAATAGGACGAGTGAAGTCAAAGTGATGTCAATCAAAATGTCGAAGAAGCTGAACTACGAAATAAGTAGAAAGGGGGAAAACTTTCATTGTTCCCTCTTAAAACTGTTCATTAAATGCTTCATTTAATATTTGCATATTAATTTGATTGGAGAGAATGTACAACACATTTTATTGTGAAATGTATCGTCTAATTTCTTGAATGTCACCATTTGTTTTCTTTGCTGATTATTAAATATTTTTAAACACTTTTAATTGTGTGATTCATGTAATGCATAATCAAATGTTTTTTATTCTGTTATTGACCAAATGTAACATTTGTGTTTTTATGATTTTGTAACGTTTTTCTGATTTTTTATGATGTAATATTTCATTTGCTTTTTCAAATCCTTTACATCAGTATCAGCAGCGACATCATCGTCGGTCTGGATTCAGTGCCGTCAATAACGTTTTAGTACACATCTCAACCATCTTAATACCCTTAACTAATTCTGCCTGCCTGGCCCTCAGTGGGACTCAGTGGTCTTGCTGGTTGTTCCAGACAGAGATCCCAGTCCCCTGTGGTCTCAGACTGGAGGCCCCGGGTCTGTAGAGGCATCTCTGATGGATCAGCTGAGGGCCGACTGTAGGGGATCAAACCGGAGCCTCAGGGTTAAATAGAGGTGGGACTGACAGTAAAGACTGGAATCATATGCATGCATAAGCCGACACACAAGTGTCAATGTGTGCTATCTGCATGTGTCAAGTCTCAAAAGGATGTCGGTATGATCGCTCTGAGCAAAAGTCAGAAAGACGTTATTGGAGATCTACCTGCTTGAACCACATTGAAGGTGGACCTAGACAGGAATAACCAGCGTGTACGTCAATGTCTCCTGAGCCGAAAATGAAGCATCACTTCCTCAAAAGTTATCCTCGATTAAACAAGGAGAAGAAACTGATTAATAACATGTGGAATTAAAATTGAATTACTTTTGCAGTCTCTGATAAGCTAAGGAAGGCTGTAGATGGAATTATAGAATTTCTTTCCCCCCAGAAAAATAGCACAATATTGAATACTATTGAGGCAAACCTTCACAAATCTTTGAAAAATTATTCTAAATAATATGTTCCTTTTAGGAAAACTACATTTTTCTCCACAGTTTTTATTCTTGTCTTGTCAAATATATCAATGGGCTGTTTTTCTCACCATCTCACCCAAACTTTGTTAAGGGCCATTCTTGGCCTGCGGACCTCACTTTGGTCGGCCCCGGGCTAGAGGATGAGACCTGGAGAGAGTTGAGATGAGGCTGTCACACTTCCCATAGATCAGTCATTATCACTAATCTAGTCACAGCACTGGGATCAGCACCAGGCCCATTCATCTAGAACCATCATTAAAGAGCTAAATGAGAGCTGCCTCTGCTAATGAGATAATGAGAATTTCTGTGCCATTGTGCGTGTGTGTGTGTGTGTGTGTGTGTGTGTGTGTGTGTGTGTGTGTGTGTGTGTGTGTGTGTGTGTGTGTGTGTGTGTGTGTGTGTGTGTGTGTGTGTGTGTGTGTGAGGAAAAAAGATGAGAAACAGAAGCAGATGTAGACGGAAAGACAGCACAGAGTAAGGCAATGTGAAATCTGGGAAACATACGACATAGCGATGGAGACACAAGAAGAAATAAAACAAATGTGTTGATAACATGTATTTTGTGTGTGTGTGTGTGTGTGTGTGTGTGTGTGTGTGTGTGTGTGTGTGTGTGTGTGTGTGTGTGTGTGTGCATACCCTCTCTAAGCAGAAGTTGGCAAAAGTCAGAGTTGCGCTCCTTTCACTATTATATTACTATTACTATTACTATTACTATTATTACTATTTGATATTATACTCTAGATGTTTTTCAGGTAAATTAAAAATTTTCAGGGGCTATTTTTACACCAATTACAATATCGAAGCCAGTATCCTGGTTATAAATGACAAAGTATGACGGGGGTATTTTCATGGTTTGTTCAGCTAAAATGTTTCTGGGTGATGTCAAAAAAATATTACCTGTGTAAGAATTATAAGCCCTTTTTTTTATAATAGATGAACTGAAAGTGAAAAGGTTCCTCCCCAAGAAGCTTCCATTAAGCTTGAGAAAAACCGTGAAAAGTTCATTTAAAATAGAAATTATACAAATACCAATGTCAATAGATGAGATATTTGTTCCAAACACCGAAATAAGTCAGATTAAACATGTCAAATCTCCATTTGATTTCAATATTGCCTTAAAATATGCATCTTTTAGCATTTTATAATGATAAGTGGGTTTTGTGCCCAATGAAAAGCTAATGTGGGCTTGGAACAGTTTTCTAATGATATAAACGAGGCTTTTGAAGGGAGCATCCGACAATGGAGAGAAACAGATATTAAAATTTAATTATCTGATGACCCAAACAAAGACAAGAACAAACATCTGCTGTCCTGTAAAGGTGTCAAACATTTGGGTATTGATGATTGATCACACCAGGTCGAAATGAAATCTTCATTTAATTTAAATCTGTATAATTTAGGGATAGGAGGTGAAGTTTAAGGAGCTCTCTTGAGTAGATATAGACGTCCAGTGTCACATGTTGGCATGAGGTATCACACCCGTGATGCACATCAAGAAGATCAATTCAGCCTCATCCTTCTGCTTCACTACTACCTCATTGTCATGCATACACAGACACACACACACACACACACACACACACACAAACACACTCGCTGCCTGTAGGACCTCTTAGTATGTCGGACATGATGCCCGTGGGAATAAACATGGGCTGCTTCTGGACCAGTTTATCTTTGGGTGTTGAAGTGAGCGGTGTGAGACAAGAGGAGAGTAAACAGTGGAAGCCTGTTAGGAGCGTAATGACAATGATTTTCTCTCAGTCTTTCTCCACTAATCCAGGGATCAAACCAACACAGCATAATGACCTCCTCTGTCTCCCGCCATTAATATCTCCCAGAGGCACCGCTGACACACAGGTGCATTTATTTCACCAGAGACATGCAAATGAGCAAACATACATATTGGTATTATATTTTCCTTACTTTATAAAACACATCCTGGACTTTTTTTGGAGATTAAACGTGTGTTTACATAAACTGAGCCATAAAATAGCGATTCCCTCCATCCTCAGCCTCAAAACAAAACCACAGCTCTCCTCTCTCAGTGGTTCATCATAAGACTCTTCCCCCTGAAGCCCTGACGGATTATTTGTCAGGCTCTTTAGTCGGACGGCACACACAGTTCCTTCTCACGTTAGGAATGTGTCTAAATTTTGCGCATGATCAGCTGCGCTAGTTAATACTGGTTATTCTCAGTTGTTGCACTAATTCCAAGAACAATCCTGTCGAACATCAGATCTGAAATCTGCGTCATGCATATGCACTTTTATAAAAAGTCTAAATGCCTAAAAAAAGGATAAGAAATGATGGGATTATTTTGCAAACAGCTAATTGCGCTATAATCCCAGTTATGGATTTGTGTAAAGATGGAAAGTTTTAAAAGCTGTATTGACATAAACGATGAGTCAAAATTACTCACGGCAGCCTAAATTTGACATAAATCATTTCAAAAGCTTCATCTGAGTCCACACAGGAAGTGGAAGTCGCTTCAACTGTAAAGGATTATAAATAGTCCCAAAAGTGTATTATTCATAAATCTCAGATTAACATGGTTGCATATGAGCATGTAATCCCACTGAACATCAGCATCCATCCATCACCATCCCTTCATCCGCCTCCTGTCCGCTCTCAGCCGAAAGGGGTGTCAGCTAGCGCGTCGTCGCCATGCTAAGTGCTGCAAATTGTTCTTCTTTTTTTGGGGGGGGGGGTTGTTTCGGTGAGGACGGGCTCCAATCTGAATGCTGTTGATCTCTGCGTGACACGTCGCCCCTTATGGTGTTGCACATGGTCCCCCCGTATTAATAAACAAATGAGGGGGCTCACCCCGGGGGTCAGGGGGGCTCAGCTGGCCCATTTTGCCACGCTGATCTCTCGGCTCACGGGGATCCAACATGGCCACCCGCCGCCTCTGCCTGTCAAGACGACCGCTAACCTTGTCTTTGGTGATGGGCAGGAGGGCGGCGGGGTGTGGGGGGTGGCGACACAAAGGGGGAGTTGGGGGGGGGGAGTTGCCCTCGCTCCCTCCCATTCGCTGATTAGTGTGAGTGACAAAGTGGATCAGAGAGTCCACTCAAGCCTTCATAATAAATCTATCAGGGAGTAATAGAATTCCATCAATCCTCACTTCTCTGTCCTCCCCCCCCCACCCCTCCCTTGCTCTCCCCCACCCCTCGGGGTGGGGGGGTCACCATGTCGGGGGTGAGAGGTGTGTGTGTCTGTGTGTTGGTGGTGGGAATGTGCAGGGGTGGTGGTGGTGGTGGTGGTGGTGGTGAGGGGGGGTTCCAATCCTCTGGGACTGTACAACTGTTATTATTCAATTACACTCCCTTTTCTTCTCAGTTAAAAGACCATGATATCATTATCACTTAATGAATATATATAATTGGATCTCGGCTGCCACTTCCCCGTGGTCCTGATGAATACCACTCTCTATTCATTCGACCCCTGCTCATCCTCACCCTGCATCCATTACAGCAGGATGTGGAGCTGGAGATGATGATGATGATGATGATGATGATGATGATGATGATGATGATGATGATGATGATGATGATGATGATGATGATGATGATGATGGGGATGATGATGATTCTGTCAATAGAGGGAAGTTGAAATTATCTCTACGCTCATTTACTGTTTAGTTAAACCCAAAAGTGTGTTAATGACTTTCTGAAGCTCAACCGTCGGAATCCAGAAAGATGCTAAAAATGATATTGGATCATAAATAATGAGACGGAGGCTGAATTCAGGCCTCGTTGCACTCTGAGCATCAGCAAACTAATGTTAACTTAATGAATAAGGATTTTATTGCTGGGAACAATACCTGCATTCTGCATGTGAATATTGCAATTACAATGTTTTGTCTAATAACCCCTTGACAATTTACAGTGCAATCATTTGAGGAAACTCATTATGTCCACACATCGGATCTGAGTTTCATCTCCCGTCTCCGTGACGACTGCACAGAAATGGTTTCGGACAAAATCCTGCAACACCGTAGCTGCAGGATTTGGATTGGATTGGTCGTATTTAAATGTGTCTTCACCCGCACAAAGGGCGTCGAGGGCAGACGATTAAAAAAAACCTCGACGGCCGCTGCTGTTGTGACATTCGGGGTGGGGGTGGGGGTGGGGGGTCCATCAATACGCTTTCAATCTGCCGGGAAACAAAGAAGAAGGGGAGCGGATAAAG
Organism: Antennarius maculatus; assembly: GCA_013358685.1. Classification (NCBI taxonomy): domain Eukaryota; kingdom Metazoa; phylum Chordata; class Actinopteri; order Lophiiformes; family Antennariidae; genus Antennarius; species Antennarius maculatus. The sequence goes on along the minus strand of CM023610.1, from coordinate 21,499,885 downwards.
ATGGTGATGAGCGACATTAAAAACATTGATTTAGCATTTGTCCACTTCATTTGAAGTGAGACAAGACGACGACAGGGAGGGGAGGGCCTGGAGAGGGAAGGGGGGGGGGGGTGGTAAAATCTGGTAGTGTTTAGCCTCCTCCCATTCAGATGTCGCTCTCTTGTTGGAAATCAAAAGCAACCATCCCTCCCCTCTGCATTGTTGAGGCTAAATGTGCCATGGCGGGGGCTGATCATGTCTGTGTAAATCAGACAAGGGGCGAGCGTGTGAGACGGTGGGAGAGCGTGCATGTGTGTGTGTCCGTGTGTGTGTGTGTGTGGGGGGTGGGGGGGAGGTCCTCGTGCTCACGCTCACGGATGTGTGTGGGGCGTACGTCGTCATCAATCCTGTTTAAAGAAGACAGTGTTGGCAAAGAAATAGACCCCCAATCCAGCTGCCCCCTCCCCATAGAAACACTTCAGACACCCTATCTGACTCTGACTCACCTCCACCCCCCTAGCCCGGCCCTTTCGGGCACACGCCCTGTTGGCTTCCCACCCCATCGCCTCCTCACCTCTCCATCCCTATCTAATCCACTTTCTCCACGAGCCCCAATTCGACCCCCGCCCCCCTTCCAAAAAAAAAATACCCAGAACCCCATTCTCCCTGACTCACCCATCCCTGCCATACATCACTCCAAATTAAATTTACATTAGGTCCTCCTCTATCAAAGAAGCCAAAAGGAGAGGCAGGGAGGGGAGGGAGATGGAGAGGCAGCAGAGCACATGACCGTCATCTATTAAACCCTTTTATACACATGTCTGAGGATTTTACCAAAGTTCATGCATACCTAAGTGCAAGTTTGTGTTAAAAATTAAAAGCTCTTTTAGGAGGACAAAGGAGTTTCTGAACTGTTGACTTTGAGAGGGGCTTTATTACCCCCCAACCGTAGATGTCTGGCATGGCCGTCTCTCTCCTGCAGCTTTCTACTCTTTCTTCTCCCATCGTTCATCAGCATCAGGTCTGAATACATGACTCAATTTGCCATATCACAGGCATATGTTTGACTCCTTGGTGTCTGTTGGGGTCTTTTGGAAATAAAATCGTTATAATTACAGGAAATCAGCAAAACACAATTGAAAAATCCACAGTCCTATAAGGAAACAACTGTTTTCTCCTGTTGTAATGGTTCTTACTGTTTGACAGTAGTTTCTTCTTCACAACCTGTGATGACAGTGTGAGTTCTGATCTCTTTGGGTGTGAGCTGTCTTGAAAATCTTGTAGGGCCAATATTACACTTAGATACAAGAGTTTTGTTACCAATACCAGGCAATATCGAGAAGTATTCTCTATTTTTTTTTTTTTTTTTGGTAGACGCAAAAATCCAGGACAGGAGGTGCAGCTGGAGGCAGCAGAGTTGAGGATGCTGTGATTTTTTTGCTGTGAAGAAGGGATGAATTGGGAGTGTGTTGGATTAAGGGTGATGAGGATGGAGATGCCAAGATAGAGGAGAAGAGGAAGACCAAAGAGGATACTCATGGATTGTGGTGAATAAGGTTGGAACACCTGAGGAAGATGTACGGGTCAGGGTGTGATGGAGATGGATGCTCTGCTATTGGCGAACCCCTAACAAGAAGAGAAAACTACAACAATAATTTCATCCAAATAATTACAAACTAAAGCAATATTTTCAGCAACATTTGATTAAAACTGCAGTCCTCAAATGTTTCAGGATGTTGTTTTACAGCAGCTCAGCTCTAACCCACGAGACACAGACATGGGAGAATGAAGATAAGGTTAAAAGATGGACTTCCTAGTTGTGTTAGACTAGAAAAAAGAAGACAGAGAAGCTCAAAGAAGAGAGTTGCATCTTCAAATTCAGAAAGCTACACAAACATCCTGTGAATCTGACCAGATAATATGATCTAGTTGTGATGCTGTAGAATTCTGAGTGTTAATGCTACTCCATTATTGAAAATCACTGCAAAAATTCCCTGATGTGTTATCTCCTGGTGTCCTGTCGTGTCAGATTGTGTGGTATTTGTCACATGGCTTGGTGCTGCAGCATGTCACGTCCTCTCCTCTCACTCTGCATCAGTGATGCATTAGGACAGAGTGTTACCACCCCTCGCCGTTGGGGATATATTTGCATTGGAGCGTCTGAAAGCAGCTGGAGTGAACCAGCTCAGTAAAGACACCTGAGTGCTGAGCGCTTACTCTTTAATTGCTTCATTATCGTCTGTGCTAATCCCTCTCCAATTTCGACACTCTCATTTTCCAGACTAATTTCTCCAGGTCCCTCTCCGGCTCTCTTCTCGCTCCGTCCGCAGAGCTATGGCACCTATTTGCTTTCCAAGGCAATGATAACAATTAATGCAGCAGTCGGCGGCACTTGTTTCATATAAACCTGTTTTAGCCAACTAAACAAGAGGCTGCTGATAAACAGACTCTGGAGCCAAGGCACAGAGCTTCACAGCACCATTTGTCTCTCTAATTATACTTTAATTACAACTGTGTATGCTAATATACTAAACATTTGCATAGAACATTCACACAACTTTACGCTTTCTCTTTAGGAGTGCTTCAGGAGGAGGAGCAATCAATAGCTTAGGAACTTATTGAAAGAGGCCTACACTATATAAAAAATTACATGTGGGAATTGTTTGGAGCAAAAACAATGCCACGGTACTGTCTGATAAACAATTTGTTCGGTATTGTTAGGAAATAGCAAACAATGTCTGCAATTAAGGTGAAATTAATTTCTTAGTTGGACTCACTGGGATAGATTTCAATGTTATGGTGACATGTGACTACATTAAAATGCTTTTGCAGCAGGATGATGTCATATTCCTCCTTTACAACGAGGATCGGACATGCTTCAAATGAAGGGACTGTCATTGTCAAACATGTGTAATAACAGTGTTATAACGTCTGAACTGCAAACTCAAGCAAATAGCTTTCTGCAGCTATGTGGTAAGTGATCGTGCTTGCGTCTGCAATCATTCTTCGACTTACAATTTATGCAATTTAAAATCATGCTTATTTCTTTTCTCATTTCGTAACACTTTGCACTTTGGAGTTTTTAATTCCACTCCTGCCCTCGCAAACAGAAACTGACAAAACAGAGCTGATAACGAGACATTCTCACCTTAAGGTCATTTGTATGATAATGATTCAATTATATGTAGTTAAATTAGGTGTGTAACTTATATTCATTAGCGGAAAGAGTCCGCGCTGTTGCCATGGAAATACAGATGTTCAATATTAAAAAAATTTTATGAGCACTTTAATGACATAAATAAACTTCTGTTGGAGAAGGTCATACAAAATGATTTTAAAAAACTTAAATACTGCAGTAAACTAGACCTGAAGGTGAGATTGCTTTGCTTTTTTCTATTCTATTCTATTCTATTCTATTCTATTCTATTCTATTCTATTCTATTCTATTCTATTCTATTACTTTCTATCCACCGTCCTGTTCTTCGCTCCAGTGCTCCGTTCAGCTACACTCTTAACTTCACTACATGTCATTGAGTCATTAACATACAAATGACCTGCAGTTATCCTGTGGTCGGGCCCCTCAAATGCCACCGAATGCTAAGAATCCATTTACAGATAAGTAACCCAGCCTGCTCTGGTAAGTAATTATTCGCCACGGCGTTTTGGCTAAAATCAAGGCTTATAATTGTCCATTAGCGGACAGATCCCTGACAGTTAAGGTTAGTGGTAGGGGAGAGACAATGGTGGAGGCGGCAGCGGGGTGCAGGATGAGGGCTAACGCTGAGGATGAACACACATGTGGTGGTAAATAGGACGTATAACCCACTCCTTTGTAATTGGGGTGATGATCCGTGTCTATAGGATGATCTCATAGCCGGTGACTAACTCAGTCTGCCCTCAACAACACACAGACAGGACTGTGTCTGTCAGTGTTTCCGGCAAGGACAAAAACAGAACATACATGACAGCCATGTAGCTCACAGCACACAGGAAAGAAGTGGTGGTTCCATTTTTAAAGAAATATCCCTTTTATTTAATATTCTCAAGAAATTGCAGCATTCAAAATCATAAATTATTCTCCTAACATAAACCACATATTATTTACCATCCCTTGAGTATCTCCACAACAGAAATTATAAAACACATTTATACATCAAACAATTTTTACCAGCTGCATGTGTGGGTTCTGTTATTTTTCAACATATCGATTTTGGAAATCTAATAGCTATTAACTGTTGGACCCTGAATGCAGCACGAGTATCTTCCCTAAATGAGCCATGGAGATCCTCAGCGGAAAACACTGAGTGGGAGTTGTTGCACACTTGTCTCAGTGTCAGTGACAAGTGATGCCCACCTCTCTTTTCCTGCCGGTCTTTGTCTTTTGTCCTGTCAGAAACAAATTGTAGCCGTCATCTTCTGTCCCAGCCCAGATTCAGGCTAATATCTGGAGCCACGCTGTGGAAATTCATTCTAATGGTCATGAAAAATCCTACTTTAAATGGAATTAATTTATTTATTATTATAATAGTGTGAAAAATCATGCAAGCTTTTCAAACAATCTAAAACTCTTGGGGTAAATGATAAAATCAGTTACTCCTTCATCCTGGATTGTAACTGTTCACAATTTTTCTGGGACACGGAGCTGCAGCAGTAAAGCAAACATTTAAGCAGCTCTTCTACTTTCACTTCATCGCTCTTCTCTGTCATCAAAATTGAGATAGCAACTCCGGGGAGGACAAAACAGAATCAACAGTGAAAACAGAACAAATAATATTTCCACTGCACATCATCTATCTGACAGAAGGCAGTAAAATGAACAGAAGAACCAGAGACAAAGTAGGAAAAATCTTGGCCCGCCCGCCAATCTTTCATTCGCTCGGAGCTCATCCATCCTCAATGTGCCTCTTAATTTGGTCCTGCCACACAGTGGGCAACAGAGACCTTCAGCCATTGGAAACAAATGACCTGGCCTGGGTGGGGCAACAACTCACGGCTGAAGGTGCAGCACTACTCGACTGCTGGGTCCTACTTTATGTTGGAAGTGTGGGTTTGAAACATTTGGGGATTCTTTTTTCCAAAAGTTTTAACTGTGTCTGCTGGATGTTATCGTTAGAAAAGCAGCTTCAAATTTCTTCCTAGCTAAAATGATTGCATTAAATATCACTAACTAGCCATTCAGGTATTTTCAGGCTTACATATCAGTAGTTCATTTGTTTAGTTCAGATTTAGGGATAATTTTAAAAAATGTTGCCTTCCCTCATGCAAAATGTTATCTCCAAATGTCAGGCTCATCATTCATAAAAGAAGTCACCTGTTTGAGGTCAGGAATATCATTGGTTCTCCTGTTGGAAAGTTTTATAGTGCAAACAAAAAAGTGAAGAGACAGTCCGATGTGCGACACAACAGGATGTGAGCCTCTACAACCGGGTGATTTAGTTCCAAGAATGTATCCAGGAAAACAAGGCAAAAATAAAATAAAAAACTAGCAGAACTACAAACATTATAGGGAAACAGTTGGATCATTTAACACTTGGTGCAAAGATAAACTGTCAAGTTATAGAAAGACACACTTATCAGTTAAAGTTCAGCTAAAAATTTGGATGAAAATGTCATCATTGTGTTAAAGGAAATAAAAAGGTCAGGTGTCTTCTTTTAGGCCTGTGTTGTGTATCATAATGAATTGTTGGGTGACCACATGGTGACTCTGTCGATGTCTTCTTTTACAGTGAAACCAGAAGCCTCATGCGTCATCATCATGTGAGAGCCGACTAATAGACGCACAACGATGAGACAAAAACGCCAGAAAGAACAGATGGTAACTATGGTAACAATGGGATTCCTAAAAAAAAATCAAATAAACTTCCACAAAGAAAACATGAAATTCAAAACATGCTTCCAAGATCTAAAGAGAGAGTAATGACTAGTATGAGATGTATAGCAGCCACACTGAATGCTACCACACACACACACACACACACACACACACACGCACGCACACAGTGACTGATCTATCCCCCAGTGGCATAAATCATGACACACACCAGACGGACATAAGCACAAGGTGAACTTTGTGACTCTGAGGAATTATGGGACAGATGCAAACTGAATGGACCATGTCAGATAAACCAGTGTTGGGTCATGTGAATCCCCAGTGGCTCTATGTCTGGAACAGGACACTGGTGTTGACTTTAGGTTGTAGATTAATCCTGTAGATTAAACTTTTCAATCCTGTGAAAAAAAAAAAAAAAAAAGTACCATTGAACTTTCATGTCTAACAATGGTCATCTTCAGCTTCCTGACACAGTTTGATCTCAATATGGTGATCCAGCTAGCAGGAGTACATCAGAGTATGGGGCAAATTGAATCATGGATAGCGCTATAACAACTTCTTGTTTCCTGAGGTAACTGAACAAAATCCAATGAGCTGTTTCTCTCTCAGGGTCCCACCATTCGTCCAAATTTAGTCGAAATCCGTTCAAAGATTTTTTTTGAGTTCAATCACTTTTAAACACTCACGTCCAAATAAACAGCGCCAATCACATAACCTCCTCTGACTCTCATTCGTGGAGATAATCGCATTTTATTGGAGTTGTGTTTGGGTGGCAGTGGCAGCATAAAGGGCAATTCCTGTCATATGACTTTCATCACAAGCAAAATTTAAAGCAACTAGAAGTACCTTTGAAGTAAATGAAAAGTTTACTGAATGATTAATCCGCAAAATTCAGAGGAATCTCGGGTTAAGAATTAGGATTCATTGAATCTTAGTGAAGGAAATTTGGACCAATGGGCCAAATGACTAACTGGCATTTACAGTATTTCATACGTCAGCCTGATTTCTGTAAATCAGGCTGATTTCTGTAAAGAAAGATAATGATCTCTAGATTTTGCACAGCTCTGCTTCATTTTCTTATGTTTTGCATTAGGTTCATACTGTCGGACTCTTGTCAAAGAGTCCAGTTATTGATCAGTTTGAAAATTCGCATACTTCATATCAGTATATCGTCCATATAATGCAAAGAACAGTTATCATCATGTAAAACAAAGGCCAGATTCCAAATCAGGTGAAAGAAGGACGACACTGATCTTCTGAATAAAGAAGAGCCACAACACAAATTGTTAACATGGTTTAAAAGAGGTGGGTTTGCATGCTGTGTTGGTGCAGAAATGAAATTACAAACATGGAATAAAACTTTAATTCATAAGAAAAATGAAGGAACGAGAGATAAAATCTTGTCGTATTCCATCACAGAACTGATGAATTATCCACAGGACTTCTGGCTGGTTTGAATCAAATTTTTTTCTTTATTAGTCATTGTTAATTGTTTGCTGTGGATAGAGAGCTCTCTTAGTTTCCCTCTCTTTCTATTCAGTTGACATTCCTGATGGGGGGGAAATCCAGAATTCCTAATAAAGTGCAAAACATTACATATGCAGGGAGAAATTTTGGATAGCTCGCAGCTACACTTTCACAATTTCCCGCTGCATGAATCTGCAGCAATAACTCCAGCGCCAAAAGAGCACGAAAGAGAAATGACATATATTGCAAAGCTGGAAAATGTATGTAACTTCCTCAATATTATCCTTGACTGGCTTGCTTTGTTTCAAATGTGTGTCCACACCATGTACACAGATGAATGACCCCACAAAGGAATTCCCGCTGCAGCTCAATAAAATGGCTTATGCAGGGCAAATTTAATATGTGGTTTTGTCCAGACAATGCTGGGGTTTGACCAGATCTGTTTTGCCCTGGAGCTGGGTGATGAAGAAGAGCAACACATGGGAGAATAAAGCCTTTGTGAGGCTGCACAAATTGGAAGGCCTCTTGCAGGATGCAGCAAAAACCCAGCATGGAAGGGGAGGGGGGTGAATCCCTGTGGGGCAAATCAGTCAGTTAACCATTACATAAATGAGAAAAATATCCAATAACTAAGCAACAAAAAGGATCAAAGACTGGAAACGCATCGCTGATACGGTGTTCTAATCCCATTCTACATTCGGAAGATGAATGGAATGTGGAGATAAAGTGCAGCACATCCACATTCAAGACTTGGTGTTTGTAAGCTAATGCATGTCATTATTTTTTTATGCCTCTGACATAATAATTCAGAGTTGAAGATAAAATCTATGGTCATTAGTCATTTCTGCTGTGACAGAAAAATAAGGTTGGCCATGTTGATTCTCAAGAATCTCCCTTATTGACATGAAAATAGAAAAAAAAAATTAAATTCGTTAGATGGGTCACAGATACATGATGGAGAAGTTAAAAAAAAAAAAAAAAAAAACGTGCAAGATTGATTCGCAAAGTCTGTTAAACATTACGTTAATAGAACTAAAATAATGTTGGTTCGGACTCAAACTGCTCTCGCTGTGACTTAAGATGTTTAAGCAGGACCGTAGTTGAAGAACTGGCTCTTATTGGGGAAGCCTGGTGGCACATTTCCCATAATGCATCACTGCATCAGCACAGGATATTGCCTGATTTTGGCACATTAAGTCCTTTTGTAAACATTTGATAACGTTCTAAGAAAGTGTAAGGCTGTTCCAAACGACATTAGCTCCACTAACATGAGTCATCTGACAGGAATACGTCTAATTTCTTGTATAGATTGTTTTCATGCAGAATTCTAACATGATAATTGAATTTGCTGTTCTGAGCCACTTTCTCAAGTCGAGTCACATGGTCGAATTAGCCACTTAGCTTTCCCTTTGGAGTTTAAGTTACAACATTAGGTCAAAAAGGAGCCAGCCAAACAGATTATTATCTGCTGTGCTTTGATGACTTTGAAACACGTTTGAATGATGCAATTTGCTCAATTCTCCACAAGATACTTCGGGAAAATAGAAGCCACTGGCCATGTTGTGATGCTAAACTGATTAAATAGCGTAGATTTAGTAGCTTTATCAAGTTATTGTTCGACTAATCACAAAAAATGTTCCCATAAGGTCAGTTACTGAGCAGAGAAGAGTTTGGAGATAGGCAATGTTTAGAAAAAATTATATATTCTAATGAATGTTTTACAATGGCTGTTGTATATAAAAAGTTTAATTTCTGACAAATAAGAAATTTATTTTGCACATAATACAGCAACACACAGACATACACACGCACACACACACACACACACATATGCAGACAAACACACACAAAGGGAGAGAACGAGAGAGACTTTAAATGCTTTATTTAAATGGTTTGGTATTATTCTCATGTTGCTCTGCTGTGCTGAAGTGTGGCAGGAGGCGGGGCCAATCTGGTGGGCGGAGCCTCACCTGTACACCTGTGCGTGATCAGGGTGATGAGCCTGAGGCTTTTTAAGCCAGCTCCTCCTTTGGTTCGGTGCCAGGGTGTTTTGCACCCTTGTTCATGGCTCTAGTTTGTTGGTCTTCTCGAGTTTTCTTGCATTTCCTGAGTTTTGGCTGATCGGATTAAATAATGAGGGAAAACTTCTCCGATGGTGTCCTGCATATGGGTCCTAACCCTTCTATAGAATCTGCTCTCTAAACCAATCTAAAGCTGCGGGTTGTGATGCATTGACGCCTTTAAATCCACACTAAATGAACTTCCTCCTGCAGCAGCAGCAGCATCATGTCTCTGGCGTGCCAACGTTGAGATGACCAAGTGACCATCACAATGATATTCAAAGCCAGCCTGCTGCCAGGTGTCGTCGCACTTCCCCTTCAAGCGGAGGAAAAGCATTCACACGTGCCACCATCTGTTTCCAGGATGCCCTTGCCAGCTCACCATTCTGCCCTCTTTCTTTTATTTCATCATTATAATAGAAGGACTGCAGTGCATTCAGAGCATTTTTACCATCCTTTGAGCGATACCAAGCAATGCACTGAGGCAATATGGCGTGAGTGGTCCGAGATGGTCCTTCATGGAAGTATGCAAAAAAAAAAAAGGCTGCAAACAGATGCACAGTTCACATTTCGACTAATACATTCAGAGGTATAAAAAGGCCTTTAGATTACCATTTGCATGTGTTGAGGCACAACCGCTAACAGATGTCCATGCAGAGGGCCGACGGTACATTTTGACACTGATTCATTTTTGCGATGAACGGACGGATTATATTTTCACATCCCACAACACTCGCTGCATTGTGGTCACTGTGAAACATATTCCAAACAACCGCCCCCCCATCACTTTTCATGCCAGCTCTGAATCATCCTGACCTCGACATCCAAGCAACAAGACCCCCGCAGTCCCCCACCACCACCACCACCACCACCAACTCCCTCCACTTCCTCTGACAACAGTATCTGCTTATTATCTGCCGAGGAGAACAAGCACACAGTCCTCCAACAGTCACAAAGCATGGTTTGCAATGCAGCCTCTGTGTGTGGCGTTGGTGACCCACTCCTTCCTCCACACCACCCCCACCTCCCACCCCACCCCACCCTTTTTTTTTCCCAGTGCAGTGCCGTTTTGGACCAGGGTGGGTGTCCTCTCATTCAAATCAAAGGCGCTTCCTCCGGCCCTGTGGCGGAGACCCACCGCCTCTAGAGCCACTCATTATTACATGCGAAGGGGGACTTGTGATCTTTTTAATTATTCCACACTTCATTTCTATCCCACCATTCAAAACGCAACATGAGAATTGATTGCTTCAAAGATCCATCTTTATAATCTTCCCCCAGGCCCATAAATTATCCAACTTTGGGGCAGGGGTTGGACGAGCCGTGCAGGCACAAGCAGATCCCTTTCTCGGCAGAGCACTGCAGCATGTTGGGGTGGCGGGGTGGTGTGGGTGGGGGGGGGTTGGCGATTGAGGGGAGGGTGAATCTGAATGGGGCTGCTCTTTTGCTGGCTGAAAACGAGAGGGAAAAAAAAGTACACTTGTTATCTTGTGAACCCTCAAACATGTAAGATAGGAATCTCTTGAATGTCAGCGACAGAAATGGAATTAACAAGAGATCTTTTTATTGTCACAGAAGGTCATTAGGCTGCCAATCGGGGTAATTATGGAAATGATCTCCCCAGCTCTTTGGAATGTTTTCCTGCTTCCATAAGGACTTGAAAGTGTTCAATCAGCCTCTCTCGTGGGAAAGTTCAGCCATAACTGCAAGTGTACCAGCAAAATCAAATTAAGCAAAGAGATTTCATTAGTATTTATAGCCCCGAGGCATTTGTAAAAGTATGGAGCAGCGCTGTAATGTGGGACTGTGGAGGGGTGAATTATTGCTTAATGACAAAGGCCATACCTAGAAGACACATGGATAATGAATAGGAGGCATTGATTGCATCTTTAAAGAGGATTCTTGGGGGAATGTAAAATATTGATGTTTGTGTGGCTGACTTTGGACTCCCTGCCTGGTGTAAGGGTGGTAACTTTGTCTCCATGTTTACGCTGTTTGACTGTTAACTTTATTATCCAGACGTGTTTCATCTGGTCATTAAATTAGGTGTAAACATTATAATATGAGCAATATCTCCCAAATTATACACCCAAGAAAACACAGCGTTATGTTCCACTTTCTGCGAATGTTTGATCGTATAGGAGTTAAAATACGGCTGGTCAGCAGCGACTGACAGGAGAACTGAATGATTTGAAGTGTAGTCAAAGATTCATATATCATTTTTCATGATTTCAAATGAATGTTTGGGCCTTTATCATGTTTCATGCTTGATTAAAGTCAATAAAATGAAAAGAAATAACAGCCAGCACAAGCACATAATGAGAAAATGAAGTATCTCTTTGGATCTCATTGACTGAGGAGATTTTTTTCACTTTTTTATAAGGTTTTTCAAACCAAACTAACATTAGATTGATCATCAATGTGACCAGTTGGTTAACCCACAATAAAAGTAGTCATTAGAGAAACTCCAAAATACAAAAAAGGACGATTCTGCTTACAGATGAATGCATGGTGCAATGTAATGTTACTTTAATTACTTTAATTACTTAGACTGGGGAATATTTTTATATTTATATCATAAAAGAGGACCTCTTTTATTCACTAGTATGTACATAAAACTTCAACTGCAGAATTTGCAATTTTATTTTTTTGTGGTACAAAACATTTTTAAGGACAAGCAATAAATTAGGATGTTAACAGTTATCAATGAGAGATGTGTCGTATCTTGGGGTCAAATAACCAATACTTGGGAAGGTTTTTGACATGAGTTAAGCTAAATTTATGCTAAAATTTGAGCAAGATTTGTTGAAATAAACCCCTTTAATTTTGAGCACCTAACTGGTTATATTAGCATTTGAAATTACCATTAAACGGCATAAACTGAACCCAAAAATTAAAACAAAACTGTGTCCATTCTGTCCACTGATTATAGTGAGAGCTGACATTCATCATGGAGAACAAAGTTCTATTGATGTGCAGTTTAAAGGCCTTATTTTGAAAGCATCCATGGATCAGGTGAAACCAATATACATATTTATATTTCATTTGTGTAATAAATCACTTCATTGTCTGGTGAAGACTCCGGTCAAAAGGAGATGAAGTCAGAGAGCCATGTGCAGCAAATTGTAACACCTGATTTGAATCACTGGGTCTATTCAGTCCACTTAACCTCAGAGTAATTGACAATTTAAAGGTGCAGTCCTTAATTTCAAGAGACAGCACAGCGACACTGATTGGGATGTGGGGTATGAAGGTCCCCTCTGGAGGAACTGACAAGGACACCTTTTTTTACAAATAAAGGAAAAAGCGCAAACTGCACATTTGAGTGTGAAAATTGATTTTTGGATGAACTGACTTCGCCTTGAGGGGGAAAAATTAGGCCTTCATGGGAATGAATGTGGTGCCAGCTTGAAAACCACACAGACACTTTAAAAAAAAAAAAAAAAAACACGTTAAAGTCCATCGTAAAAATTAAAATCCACTTCTTCTCCAAGTCTAAAGCTTTTTCCTCCTCTTCATCATCATCAGCATCATCATCTGCATCATCATCATCATCATCATCATCATCATCATCATCACCATCTTCCTCCACAATTCCTATAATTGGGTTCGAGAAGAGGTAAAGTGTCTTTGTGAAGATCTTGACAGATTATGTGAAGGAATATTATTATGGGATGGGCAGGCGGGATGTGGGAGGTAATTTAGTGTGATGTTACATACATGTATGCATCAATAGTCAGAGGGATATTGAGTTCAGGGGTCGCGCTGAACGAGACTTCCTTCGGATGTGAATCTTGGGGCGCATTAATGTTAACGTAAGAATTAGTTCACCGGGAGTCGATCCTGCATATTTGAGGATTGAATTTTATGCTGAATTCTTCCAGAAATGATTTCCATGTTGACCAATTTCTCAACAAGTCACGCAAAAATCAACTGAATTCAAGTCTGCGCAATTACTAATTCCTTGGGGAATTACGCACTATTTTTGCGCGCGTTTTTCTTTTTTATTTTAAACACAGTCAAACCTTTTTGACAGATAGATTTTTTAAATTAATCTATTTATTTTTATGCTCGTGTGTGCTGGTTAAAACAACGACAACAAAACATCCTTAAATGTGTTGGAATGCTGGCCATGCTGCTCGCGTTTTGACACCATCCGCTTTTGGGGGCCTGCTCGCACCAAACTCCGCGTTAAATCGCTACTCCCTCCCCAGCGGTGATGTCATAATATTCAACATCTCGGCCTTGTCCTGAATGACAAAACGTTTACAAACCGGGTGACATTGCACGTACTTAACAAGCACACATTGGCATGGTAATCCGACCGCGTTTAGCTGGAGGTGTCACTTTCCCATCAGTAACCGCGAGCACCACACACACACACACACACATACACACACACACACACACATACACACACACACACACCTCATCCACACCCCAGGTGGCTCCCCACTGACGGCCCACCGAGGAAAGGAGCTCTTGGCGGGCGGAGAGGCCGCGACAAAGACGCCGCTGCGATTCCCCGTGTTTGGAATAAAGGATCGATCCTACGGATGAAGAAATGACCCCGCAAATAGCAACGTCACCAGTTACTTTATGTATTTATTTATTTATTTATTTATTTATTTATTTATTTATTTATTTATTTATTTATTTTTATTTATTCTGACTGAACGAATTCACAGCAACGACTCTATATTCAAAGACTTCAGTGACACTCCGGTGTGATTCATTGACAAGCCAGTATATTATAGAGGCATTCATGTTGTTGAATATTCAAAGACCAATGTGACATTTGACAAGAGTTTTCCAACATTTATTGCAATGAAAATAATTAACAACAATTATCAGGAAAATTAAATTATGATTATTTTTGATGTTTTTATGTTTCGCTTCAAAATCGCCCTATAAGATGAATCCGGATATTTATACAGGCTGCTTTAGTTTTATTTTCCTCGTTGTCAGGTGTGATTTTTTTATTTTATTTTATTGTAATTATTAAGGAAATCGCTTGGGGAGACTAAAACCTGCAAATTGCGATGCCTTTGAAGATTTGACAAGTTTCGTCAACATATGTTCCCTAATGGATTTTCAGTTTCCCCCTCTGGTTCCAAAAGCTTTTCAGAAATTTAAAAAACAAACAATATGAATATCGATAATCACAATTTAAGTCTATCTCGATCCAAAAATGGGACTTAAATATAAAGCAGTGGCTTAAAATAACAGGTTCGTCTTTTTGCATCACCTGCTCCAACTGCCTTATGTCCTGACGCGACAACCTTATGGGACGTCAAACACACACACACACACACACACACACACACACACACACACACACACACACACACACACACACACACACACACACGTGGATCTTCTATTTCGGGCCCGTTGCTTTATTGTGTGTTAGAGAGATCTGGCTCATCCTGCAGGACGGAGGGTTAAATATGGAGTCCGTCATATTGTTTGACAGAATCTCGCAGAGTGATGGAGTGGATTTCTGAAGAAGGACTGAAAGTAGTGATTTTCAAAAAAAAAAAAAAGGAAGAAAGAAGAACCCAAACGCGGCTCCCGCCTCTGCCTCTCGGGTCTTTACCAAATAAATACAATTAAAAAGATTTAAACGAGTTATTTCTCATTTGTTGTGGGTTCGCTCAGCTTCATGATTTTTTTTTTTATTTTTTTTTTGAGAACATCTTGTTTTTATTGAATCTGACAAGGCGAAGATTTGGCTACCGGTGTAAAATAATTAACATAATGGTCGTAATTACAGCCGCACTAACAAAGCCATTAATTTATCATATCGTTTTAGTAGCTGCTGCCCCCAACTGCTCACTCACTTAATTAATGAAATGAGTTGCCTCTCAAAAAATCTGTTTTCACAAACAGCTGATTTCAATTCAAGAATCAAGCCAGGTTCACTTTGTTTGTTCAGAATGTTCCTATTTTCTTTTAACCATGTTACATAACTAATGATTTATGCAATGCCAACATTTAAATTCATCGATTGATGGAGGCTTCAGTAATTGTTAAATAGACCTGATCAATATTTCGTTTGGAAAATTACATCAAAATACTGTAAAAAAAAAAAAAAAAAAAAAAAAAAAAAAAAATTATCAAAATTAGCTATTATGTATTTAGGCCACCTGTTTTTCCTGCACAACAACGGGTATATTTAAATGATTTAGGATCAAAACATCAAAATGTGGATGGTGAATTTAAAACAAAACGTACCTTTCATCCACACTATCCCCACCGGACGTCTTTGACACTGAAGTCGCTGGATGTCCAATAAAAATATTAAAATGTGCATAATTTTCTCAAAAGCCATGCATTTTTTATATTTTTGTATTATTATTATTATTTCTATAATTATTATATCTATTATTATTGATCATAACGTCAAACATCAGATAACACATTCTCCTGAATCAACAATACATGTATTTATTTCCCCACCAACTTCTCCACATCATCTTCAAACCTTTTTGTCTTCAAACAAAGCGTCTGACACCTTGCAGCTGACCCTGACCTCTGACCCCGTCAGCAAGATCGAGGAGCACACCTGGAGGGTGAGGTGGGAGTGGTGAGGGGCGTAATGAAGAGAAAAACAGCCCCTCTCAGCAACTGGCGGAGCATCACATTATTATGATCACAATTATTTGTTCGGTGACCTTGCTGCTAGTTTGCGGAGATCACATGCGGTGACTGGTTCCTCTCCATCACCTGTGCTGCTGCCCTGCTGGATCTTCATCCCCCCCCCCCACCACACACACACACACACCCTCACCCTCCTCACCCATCCTCCCCCTAATGGTTTCATGCCGGAGCGAGTTGGCTTATTATACTAAAAGGTTTTGTCGCGCTAAGCCGTGCATGTGTGCTTAAAACGTACATTTCATTAACAAACTGCGGAGTGTAAAAGCCCGATTTATGAGGCTTCAAAAGATCACAGGAAGGACAGCTTGGAAACCCCTTCCAGGAGCTGCTCCACGCAGGTTAGATCAGCAGTTATGCCGCCTTTCACACAACACTGAGACGCGGGGATTTTTTTAAAAGGAGGCTGGCTGCACCTGTGTCTCCAAACGCACAGAGAGGATGGGTGGAGGGGGGTGTTTGGTCATGACAGTGGCCTCCTGGTTTCTGAAGAAAATCGTTGAAATCAGCAAAAAAAAAAAAAAGAAAAAACGGAGCAAGAATTATTTCATACCAATATTTGATTCCCCCGGCTATAAAACGTGTTTTAAAGCATCATAATTAGATTTTGGCGCCATAAACTAATTTTGTTGACAGATAAAACAATTATTATCAAAAGGGGATATTTCAATGCATCTCTGTTGCTTTCGTAGAAATCCAAGTAATGGGTCATATCAGAAGAGAAGGAGGATTTTTTTTAATCCTGCAGAGAAAAAGAAAGAAATTTTCGTTTACACCCCGAGAAACTATCAAAGTGGTTTTTTTTATTATTATTATTATTAATAATAATAAACGCGCTCCACGCAATAAAAGTTGTCTTGCATAAGTCCTGACGGGTCTCCAGATCACGCAGGACACCGGGAGATGCGTGATCGGAAGCTTCCCTCCTTGGATCTTGTACGCGCTTTATTAATGATCGCGTTTGATTAATCCGACTTTTCATCCTGAGGGTGGGGGGGGGGTGTCGGGGGTGGCTCAAAGAAGAGGCAGCTCTACGCACCGCTGAGGGCAAATAAATGATCGGATTTATTCCAGGAAACAAAAGGAAATCTGATTAGATTTTTTACGCAAATTTAACAGCAAAATTAATACATGAAAATGGGATTTTCATGAATAAAAATCCCATTTTAATGGGTTAAGTATTTAAAAATAACTAAAAGTAATAAAAATTAAATATATAATAGTAACATCACGTTAACATGTATAGTAATCATCATTATAGTTAATTAATTGGAAATTTCTATCCGTTTTTTTTAACCAAATGGAGCCTGATATATTGAATAAATATTATTATATAATATATTGTCATTTCTTGTTTGCTTTTCCTTTTAAATTCATTCGCATATTACCTTGTCACAAATAACTGACGAGGTGTTTATATTATAGATGTTTGAATTAACCTGCCAAAAGTCACTCCGATAAAATCAATTATTGGGTTTAAATCGTTTGTGGCACATTGGAATTTATCCGAGGTCAAATTGTTAATTCATTACACGCGTCTCCACTCGCTTTGAACATTAGCTGAAATACAAATAGCCTTTTCTTTCACTCGTCCTCCCAAATGTTCTCACTCTACGGGGGGAAACTCAGCCATAGTTCCGACATCCTCTCCCTGAGCCCAGCCTACACGGATCACCTTCATGCTTGTGAATAAACTCTCTCTTTGCATTCACCCTGCTGCCAGCATTTCCTACTTTTTTTCAAATGTAAAATAATGCAATGATTGGCTTCGTTTGCACCTCTACCAACCCCTTAAGGAAAGTCTTTATTCTCTCCATTCTTTGTTGCCGTTGCTGCTGCCGCGTTGCTGCTCAATATTCTTCCCACCTTCGGCTAATCCTGCGGGAATAAATAGACTTCAGTTCATGCCTTGCATTCGCAGCTGGGATTTACACGACGGGCTGTAAAGCTGGAAACATCAAGGCATGCATTTCAGATCCGAATAGGCAAAATATTTAACTCTTACGCATGGATGGTGTATCTTACGCGGTGCGTCGTGCGTTATGTTGAGCCAACGTGTAAAGAAAGAAAAAAAAACAAAACATCCATGCACAGTTTGACAAATTAAAAAGACAAATATTAACACATGTAAAAAAAAAAAACTTCTAAGAAGAATCAATTAAACTTAGCTGTCGTCGTTTTCATTTGCAGTTTTGCGCGCGAGAGGAGTTAAGGGTTCGGATTGTTTTTACGCATCCACATTAATGCGCATAAGATCTTTCAATCATCAGCCAATTTGCTGCCCCCCTCTTCCTCCTTCTCCTCCTCCACCTCCTCCTCCTCCTCCTCCTCCCTCTGCCACCGTTAAATGGTCTATGACGGACGAACACAGAAATCAGCGGAAAGCAGCATTGCTGATGTCCCATTGTTGACAAATCCATGAAACAACTCCAGTTTGCATGGTTTAACAGAGAGGAGAGGTGGGTGGAAGGAGGGGAGGAGAGAAGCGAGGAGAGTGGAGAGGGGGCGTGTTGTCGTCACCGAACCACGTGCTCTGCACCGTTAGTATATCTTATACTGGGAAAAGTCATCTATCAGACAGTCCTTTAAAAAGCTGGGGCCTTTAAAAGCAGCATGTGTCATCTCAACTTGGCTGTCCAAATATCACTCCGATAGGAAATATACGCGTGGCGAGAAGAGACGGCGGAGCGCGCAAAAACATTCTCCGAAACAACTTCGCCAGCCGCTTTCCTCAGACCTGTTCACTTACCGAGTGGAGAAATATCAAGAAGTCGAAGTTTCTCCTTGTTCTTGTTCAGATCTTTTTTTTTCTTTTTTTTTTTTTTTTTTGGGAGGCAGCCGATCTCTTGACAGGGACGAGTCGAAGCCAAGCAGAACCTGACGTGCGTGCGCACTGACCGCGCTCGTCCTACCTATACACCCATCACACCCGGCTGCTCGTTTGTTTTGGCTCCGGTTGGACTTCTGAAACTAAAAAAGTGTGAGTAAGCCGTGAGATGACCCTGTCTGGAGGCAGCGAAAGAGCCAGCGACATGTCCGGTCAAACTGTGCTCACGGCGGAAGACGTGGATATCGACGTGGTGGGCGAAGGAGACGAGGAAGGCATGGAGAGGGTGGACAGCGACTGCGACAGCCCGGGGGGAGGCATCCTGCACGACCTGCGAGGGGAAACGGGCGACGAGGAGATGGAAGATGAGATCGAGGTAGAGAAAGAGGAGATCGGATCCGGTGGAGGGAGTCCGTGCTGTGAGAGCTCCGGGGAGGGCGAGACGGGCACCGGGAAGGGAGAGGGTCAAGACCAGAGCTCGGCGGCGGGAGGTGGGATCCAGAAGCCCAAAAACAGCCTGGTCAAACCGCCTTACTCATACATCGCCCTCATCACCATGGCCATCCTCCAGAGCCCGCAGAAGAAGCTCACCCTCAGTGGGATCTGTGAGTTCATCAGCAGCCGCTTCCCCTACTACCGGGAGAAGTTCCCTGCGTGGCAAAACTCCATCCGCCACAACTTATCCCTCAACGACTGCTTCGTGAAAATCCCCCGGGAACCCGGCAACCCCGGCAAGGGCAACTACTGGACCCTGGATCCCGCCTCAGAGGACATGTTCGACAACGGCAGCTTCCTCAGGAGGAGGAAAAGGTTCAAGAGGGTCCAGCCGGACATGCTCAGGGACCAGACGGCTCTCATGATGCAAAGTTTCGGCGCCTACAGCCTGGGGGGCCCCTACGGAAGACACTACGGGATCCACCCGGCTGCTTATTCCCATCCGGCGGCTTTGCAGTACCCGTACATACCCCCTGTGGGTCACATGCTGCCCCCGGGGGTCCCTCTCCTGCCCTCGGCGGAACTCAGCAGGAAAGCGTTCAACTCCCAGCTCAGTCCGAGTCTCCAGCTCCAGCTCAACAGCCTGAGCACGGCGTCCATGATTAAATCAGAGCCTTCCAACAGGCCGTCATTCAGTATAGAGAACATCATCGGGGTCTCCAGCGCCTCCTCGACCTCACCGGGCGCCGCTCAGGCTTTCCTGCGGCCTCCGGTGACCGTTCAGTCCGCCCTGCTGAGCGCGCAGTCCCTCTCCTTGAGCCGGACCTCAGCCGCCATCGCGCCCATCCTCAGCGTTCCGTCAAATATTATTTCTGGACACGTTTTACCGTCAGCGACGGCGGCGGCGGTGTCGAAATGGCCTTCACAGTGACTTAGAGCCAAGAGAAATTCAAATCTCTTATTTTTATACGCAGACATTATCACTGGGCGAACAGCACAAATCAAAAGGCGAGACTCTGTAGCCATGTAGACTGTTGAAACGCACTGAAAAAAAAAGAAAAAAGGAGATATTTCTGTACAGGTAATATTTGTAAATACATGTAAAAAGAATTTCACTTGTTTGACTTTTACCTGTTTGTTTTTTTTCCTTTTGTTCCTGTGACAATTATTTGACTTTTTTTTTTTGTACTGGAAGCTCACTGGACACATTTTTTTTGGCTTCCTTTTCCTACAAGAAACAAAAAGCTCTGAAAAATAGTCTGTTTATAATTTAAATAAGAGCAAATATATGTAATTCTATGTAGCTCTATTGTGTTGTAAGCTGAATTTATTTGTAAATAAATTTAAGAAAAAAGTTAAAATCAATCTTCATTATTAAATGTCATCAAAGGGATTTAATGAGAATGATCTATTTTACTTTTAATTATACATCATATAATTTGTGTAAACCCCTTATGCCACGCAGACAAACATATATTTAAAAATTGATTAGTATTGTAAAATTAATTAAGATATTGCGGACATGATAGGAAAAAAGTGTTTATCTGCTAAATGTTTTTTTGTTTTCTTTTATTTTATTAGTTTTTAAAATAAAATTAAGAATTTGATATCATCAATTTTTTTCACGGTGTTGAAGCAAAAACCTGTTAGGATTAATTTATATTTATAATAATGATCCAAAATAATTGCTTATATTAACCGAAGAAAGGAAATTGAATTATAGATTTTAACGACAAACCCTAAATATCTTTTTTCTCTCAGGAAAAGATTTTATTGCGTCTTTTTTGTGAAATCTAGTTGAATTTTTAAACTAAATTTGGATTATTACTGAAAATTATTTTAAAGTGATGAAAAAAAACAACATGTGACAACATATTTTTTATATTTTGCAATTTTAGTATTATTTTAGGATTTAAAATTTTCAGAGAGCAGGTGAAAAAGGGGGGAGACGTCGCGTTTCATGTCTCAGGGTTGAAATAAATCTAAAATCTTATTTTAGATGTGAAGATAAACGGGAGTAAAGCGCGTGTGAACGCTCATTCCTATAATCTAAAACAGTTTGAATGTTTTTTAAACCCTGCTTATGCATTGTTTTCCCCGATAATGATGGCTGACTGGAGGTCACCGCGGAGGTACCTTTTAATTTAGCATTACATCACTGCCCGTGTCGGTTTACAGGCTCCTCGGCTTGGCCCCGGCCCCTATGAAGGTAACAGTTTCGCAGTTGTGTCTGGCTAATCACTTTTACACAAACAGCAAATGGCGATCGGGCGTGTGTATGCGTGAGTGAGTGAGTGTGTGTGTGTGTGTGTGTGTGTGTGTGTGTGTGTGTGTGTGTGTGTGTGTGTGTGTGTGTGTGTGTGTGTGTGTGTGTGTGTGAGTGTGTGTGTGTGTGTGTGTGTGTGTGTGTGTGTGTGTGTGTGTGTGTGAGTGGGGGGCTATATTTATCCGATCCCCATGAGAAAAAGAAAGGAGCCTCTCTACTTTTTCGACACCGGAGAAGGTGCTTGTGACGCAGGAGTGTTCTCTAATGTCACCGGGACATCTCATTCATTACTATTATATCGAGATTATTATTATCATCATCATCATCATAAAGGTTATTATTAAGTATGAGTAGCTGAGTCGCCTCAAAAATGATATTACTGTATTACTAAAGCCTGTCATAGAATTGATTATCATTTCAATGTGTTTATCGCATCAACGCACATCGTTTCGTTCAAATTCTCTGTTGATTGTTCCTCGGATTTAAAAATATTTAATAAGATCATATTATTAAAAAAAATTAAAAAAGGAAACATAAATATGTGATTTTAGATTCTTCTAGACGACTTCTTGATCATCATGTCCGTCATTTTATTTTTATCCTAATCCCGATTCTTAATGTATGATCTAAAGAGACGTTTAATAGTCACATATTCTCGTTTTTATTGAGGCCATAAAGGCATCGCCAGAGGTCAATTTCAGGGCACAGACAGACGCTGTCATTTTTATTCAGGGGGGAAAATGTGAGATGCTGCCAAATGTAGTTTTTATTTATTTGTCTTTTTAGAAAAAAATATTTTAACCACCGATTCCATAAAAAATAAAATAAAATCACTCCAAAGCAGCATGTTCTCAGTTCCTGGGTGGAAAAGGGCGCCTTTGGTAAATTTCGGTCTGCGATAGATTCCATGCGACGTACCTGATGTTCTCCCAGAGAACAGGGGAGATTGGACCCGCTAGGGGGCGCTAAGTAACGCACCGGCTGGAATGTATGAAAGATAAATGTTTAGTGAGACAATTTGAGATTCTGCAATCTGATGAAAGTGTTCTTATTTTCAGATGATATAAATCTCAATGAAAACGACGGACAATCTGACAGGATGTGGAGCAAATATAATCAATATCTGTTTGTCATTTTTAAAAATTATGATAGGCGATGTGAATATGGCATTTCTTTATCCATATGTTTGAATGGTTGTAATACAGATTTCAATCCAAAACTTCATGATCAGAGCTTTATATTATGTTAGTGTTAATTCACGGGTTTGTTGCAAATGAGGAGAAAGAAGAGATTCCACATGACCTTATATCTTATAAAACACAGATTTAGATCATAGCAATGTCTTAAAACATGCACACTTGTGACATATACATATATATACACATATATTTTACAATATCATTATAATAATATCTTTCATCTTTCATTATAAATCTTTTTTTATGTAAAACGAACAACATTTTGCTGATTGGGCAAGAAAACGCACACACGCCATCATAACTTCTACAGATGGAGAAAAGCCTGTTGTGGTTTCCACAGCTCCACCAGTCAGCCTCAAGTACAGTCTAAAATAAAGTCCACATAGTCCATTTACCACCAAGTTGCTAACTGAAAAATGATTCAAGATTATTGTGAGCAAAATCAATTGATTTGGTTGAATATTTTAAGTACATAAGACAAAAAGCTCATCTTTTTGTAGGGTGCACACAGCTTGGCGAGATACTAATATTTTTTTCTTTTACATAAAAGTAGCTGGGTATAAAATAAAAATAATTTTTTATACCAAAACGCAGATTTAATAGTTGATTTCAGCTTGAAAGAAAAAAAAAAAAAAGACTCAGTTCAGCAGCAATGGCTGTTTTCAGGTGAAACCAAATTTCTCATTTTGATTAATTCATTCACAAATTAAATGATCTCAAACACACCACTCACAACAGACCAGGAGGGCTGGTCAGTGTGTTACCTCAGCTTCCTTATTGGATTATGTGCTAGAATAAAATAGTATCAAAGCATTAAAGATTTGTGTACTTGACTCTTGACTGTACACCACAGTGTCTGATGAAACAAAACAGAGTTTTCTACCTGCCTTTCAAGGAATCAAAAGCCCAGATTGGTTTTGCTGGTTGGGGAATAACTTCAGATTAATAACTAGTGTTTGGAAAACCTGAACTCAGTAATGATACTGGTACAACTGACTGGATTGTGACTCGTCAGAGTGTTTCTTGTGCATTTTAAGAGTCCATCCATCCTGAAAGTCAAACCCATGTTTAAACACAAGCCACACTGTCCTGGAACATTTGAGCATATCACAAGATTTTTATCAAAAGACAAAGTTTGTGTAATCATCAATTTTGCATTTAATACCAATTTAATGTCCGTTCAGTATTCTTTTTCACTGGAAATAATAAACCAACATTGATCAGAGCCTCATGTCTAAATCCAAAACTATAATGCACATTTATTTATTATATAGGATCAGTGTCTAGTTTCTCTTCTATAATATATTTGACACTATTCATTCAGCCCATGCTGGATTTTAAACATCAAGGTGAAGATACTGATTTGGAAAGGAGTTAATGTGTTACCCTTGACCTTTGAGTCAGAGAGGACACTTCATGGGAAAAAGGCTGGATTGGGTTCACATTCTGTTCTGGCCCTGAATGCCTCTGGAATAAGGAGTAAATTTGGTTTTTGCCTCAGATTAAACTTACATTTCTGTAAATGCACACTGTGAACACTGCAGGGTTTCCTAACGATGTGTCAATGATGCAATTAAGACAAGATCTGCAATGAAGGAAAAGCACCTGGACGTCTGTGTTTACGGAATGTGAAAATGAGACAACCTGCAGTTATCACAGGAGGATGAACTCTATTTCAGAAATGAAAAAGCTACTTTTGCATTTTAGGTTTTATTTCTCCTATAATCAACCGACGTGTGACAGAAACACAGAAACTTTAAGTTGTACTTGCTGGAACAAACTTGAATGTATATAATAGACTACAAAGGCATTGGCAAGCAAGGCCCAGGCCTCTATAATAACTAGGTCATCTCCCACCACAAGATAGCTTTCTCCTGGGCGGAGATCACAGACAGTAAATGTAGTTACAGCAGTTACTGAATATTTAAAAAGGCGTAGAGATGAAGCAATAAATGATAAAGTAAAGCTGGCGTGGCCAGGCATTAATAACTAATGGGTACCAGTGAGTTATAGGCTGCTGCCATTGTAATGAAAGTGTCATTGCAAATCAGCAGTTGTTCGTGGTTATTATTATTTATGCATAATTGATGCCAGAACCACAAGGAACATGTCTCACCTAGTAATTCCAAACACCTTGGCAACAAAGATGATGGTGTCAACAGAAGGAAAGGTCACAGAGGAGAATATGGCCCCTGGGCTGAGATTTACATTGAGACGGGAGGGCAAGGACAGACTCGCATCATATAACCATAGTCACATCGGTGTACTAAAGGTTACAGCAAACTTGTTTCAAATGAGACAGACGTTCCATTCATGTAGTGGAATTTGCTAAATCTTGGTAATTTGCCATAATCTGTAAAAATCCCCTTTTTAATGTATTTGGTATATTTGAAAATTCTCTGATCTGTGTCTGATACGGCTTTGGCAGGACAAAATCAAATTCTGACATCAGAGTCATGATAAATAAAAAAAAGGCATCATGTTTCTTCTTAGCACACTGGGTATAGTACACACGAACACTGAACAGGGCTTGACTTCAAACAATTTGTGATGTCATAAATACACCCATCTAACAACATACTGAGTGCAGAACATCCTTTCTCATCCTGTGATATGTAACATATAGAATTTAATAATTTCAATTCATACTTTAAGCACCAGACAGCATACAGAAAGACAGTAAAAGTCTTCTTTCCATTATCCATGACCATTTAGTAAGGTCAGGGGTGCCTGGACCCAATCCCAGCTGACATTGGATGATTGGCAGCAAAAGAGTACACCCCAAACAGGTCGCCAGTTATTCATAGGGCTGACACATACAGACAAACAACCGCTTACACTCCTTTGTCTCCAAAATTACCACACAATTCCCTGAGGAAAAAAAATCTGTTTCGTTTATGGTGAAACATAAATACTATTTTAGATACCAGCTTTCTGGTTTGAAAAATGTTTCGTATATATGAAATGATGATGCAGGACAGATTTTAGATCTTGACATGACATTAAAAAAAGCTAATTTCACTCAATCTCATCATTTATATTAATAATTTATGTATAGTTTGTATATGATTTTTGTGACTCTTTATCATATAATATTGATAATGAAAATTTTCCCTCAGGCAAAAGCTATCTTTCTAGCCTTGATCCGTGAACTGAAGATCAACTATTAATAGTTTTTGGCAGTAATCTTTTAATAATGAACAGTATCAACCCATCTGTGTTGAATCTCTTTTCAGTTGATGTTGCATTCGGATACAATGGGAGACTACGCGACTTTGAAATGAATGGTGAAACTATGTCAATAAATCTGTTATTGTCACATGTTGTATAGCTATACCCTTATATTTATTATAAAAAGTACTGTAAATACTTTTATAAGGTTTATATTTGCTTGTTCAAGTCTCAAAGTATACTGTAACGGCTTTATTGTGTAAATTTCATCTTTCTCGGTGGGTACCAGAACGCCTCCTGCGTCACTGCTTTGTGTCAGCGTGCCGTGTCCAATGAGAAGACGCAACGATGCGCTGGTGGATGACGTATACAGGAAATGTAAACAGATTCGAAACAGGGTCTCATGGAGAGCCTTTAAGCTATTGTTTCTCTTCATATTTCTACAGCTTTACCGGTAGTTATGCAAACTTGGAGTCTCGTATCGGTTTCTGTGTTGCTCGCTGTCGTTGTGAGATGGAGCGTTTCGTTAAATTCGTATTCAGGTAGGAACTTTGCAAAGACATTCAGCTATTTCACCACACCAGTGCTTGTATCTTTGTAGCTCACTCTAAGCTAATGTTTTGTATCAGTTACACATGCACCCGGGTGTCGTTATTAGCGGTTAGCACCGGTCTGAGAAGTCGTACGTCGGCGTTTGATTTCTTGTCCTCCTTCCATGCTGTCTTCCTCCAGGGGCGGGGAAACCTCCCATATTTGGCGACTATGAAGCCCAAAGACACTGGCAGGAGGTGACCTACAACCTCCCTGTACAGGAATGGTCTGTCTGCACCTCCATCTGTTTTCACAATGAATGAATATTTCTGAAGCCATATTTTTAAATATATGGTAATAACACATTAATATAGACATGTCAGGATGAATCACATACCTGTAGCATCACAGCTGTAGAATGAGTAAGATCCATGATATCAATTAAAAAGTGACATTGTGGAGAATACTTACTTTTATGCATATTGCAGCACTTTTGATGTACAACGCTCCCCTTAGGATATCTCCATCAATCAGTCACTCTTTGTTCGATACTTATTCAGCTTCAGATTAAACATGGTATACTTGTCTTCTTGCAGGTACTTTAACTCCACTGAGAATGACTTGAATTACTGGGGTCTCGACTACCCGCCTCTTACTGCCTACCACAGCCTGATCTGTGCTTACATGTAAGTAATTAATATTAAATAGATGGTGTGCTACCTCCTTTATAGTTTAATAGATAGTGTAATTTTCATTGACGATTTCTTTCCAGAAAACCCTGGTTTATAATTCTGTTGTTTTAGAAAATGGATAACTTAATTTTAAAAGGAGAGGGCCATACCTTTATTTCTGTTTAATCTTCCTTTTTTGTTTCTTAAATGAAACAATCTTCTGTCTGATTCTGAAACTTTATTTTCCCACAGAGCCAAGATAATAAACCCTGAATGGGTGGAACTTCACAAATCCAGAGGTTATGAAAGTCCAGCGCACAAGCTGTTCATGAGAACTACAGGTACAGTAAACATGAGAAAATATAGTGGGAAAACTTCCATGATCCACATCTGTTTGAATCTTACTTTGAATATTTAATATTCTTTGATATCGTTATTCTCTTTCAGTCCTGGTGGCAGATATATTAATATACATCCCTGCTGTTGTTCTTTACTGTTTATACCTGACTGATGGATCATCCAAAAAAAAGGTAACAAAATGGCCTTGCTTGTTTAACATCTAATAGTTTTTTTCAAGTAAACACCTAAGTGAAGGACATTAGATGGAGAATTCATCCTTATTAAAACTGTTTACAACACTGGTCGTCCAAATAGGGGAATTTTGAAGTCGTTACTGCAAAATAATTTGATTCTATTACATTTTCCAAGAAGTTGTGACATTTCATCTGGTTAATGGGGATATTTTGCAATATTTTGACTGTTTTCATAATCAGCTTGTACAAGATCAATAAATATAGGATTATGCGATCCCAGCATGCATTTCCCTTTGCTCAGTGCATGTTGGGATGGGATCCTTGCCTTTTTATTACCAAAAGTGGAAAAACAACTACAATGGAAAGGAAGGAATTAAAAAAACAACCTCTTTTGTTTAGGTCTTTCTTTAAACACGACAAATTGTGCAGATTTTTTTTTGGTCAGAACCCATAACACTTATTGAATTTTAATTTTGTTTTATTCAGGTTTCCAATCTGTTGTGCTTCCTTTTATACCCGGGGATAATCCTCATTGATTATGGCCATTTCCAGTATCCTTTATGTACAAATGCATTCCACTATTTATTCAACGTAATATCATTTGTGTAACTTGAACTTTATTGTTTTTAGATGTCATACATGAAATGCAAAATTGCATTGACCTTAACCCTATCAGGTACAACGGAGTGAGCCTGGGTTTTACCCTGTGGGGGGTTCTGGCTCTTGGTCTGGGCTGGGATTCACCGGGCTCTGTGGCCTTTTGTCTGGCTCTCAGCTACAAACAGATGGAACTGTACCACGCCCTACCCTTCTTCTGCTACCTGCTGGGGAAGTGCTTTAAACTTGGCCTGATAGGGCGAGGGTGAGTCTGTTTAAATCTCCAGCTCCACATTTATCAAATGCAAAATGTAGATACTGTTATTTGACAAAACCAGTAACAGAAGGATGCTCAGTGATCGACAGAACTTTTCATAGAAGAAAGAAAAGTAAAAGTTCCGTTTATAATTTCTCAGAGAAAATAAAGATCGTGACTCGTGTGTCCATAAAGCGAACACTGAAGAACTTCTGGCAACCAAAAATCAAGAGGATTTATTTCTGTGTCTATGAAGTCATGACTATTTAGCAGCATTTTTAGCGTCAGTTGAGCGCTCAAAGCACATATGTAATATCAGTCAATAAGAGGGCAGTGTCCTCAGGAGAGGCTCAGAATGACTGAGGTAATCAGATTGGCTGCTGTTACTAGTGTGTCCAGTGTCTGTTTATCTAGTAACAATGTACCAAGGGCATTTAGTAGCAAATGGAGGGCTGGATTAGAGAGGGCCGTGGGGGAAGATATGTCCAGATGACACTCTCGCCATGCCCAAACTCCTCAGCTATGCTGTGTGTGCAACTTAACCAGCAGCTTCACAGTTCCAGCTGACAAGATAGGCTGACCTACAGTGAAGACTTTCAGCTGATGCATGGCTTTCACTGCATTCCCCCGCACACAGGTCAAATCCCAAAATTAGGACTCGCCGACAGCATGTACTAATTGTTTGATGAACTCCAGTAGCTGTATCTATATGTAAGCTAATGCTAAAATTAGCATTTTTTAAGTTTGTATGGTGTTTTTGAAAATCCCATTTGGAATTTGCTGTCATTATTTGTGGCATATCTGCAAGCAGTGTCCAAAAACGATGAAGCTTGTCTCAATGTGACCCCCCCCCCTCTCCCCCCCAGGTTTTTCCTGCTGGTGAGAATCGCTACAACTGTGTTGGTGACTTTTGCCCTCTGCTGGCTGCCCTTCCTGTCTGACCCCAGCCAGGCCCTGCAGGTGGTCAGGAGGATCTTTCCCGTGGCTCGTGGTCTCTTTGAGGTACAGTCGACTCTTGAAGGAACAGATCGTACTACATCTCAATGCATTCTGGTCCAACTAATGTTAGATCTAACGGACGACCAATTTGGTTTCCACTGAAACCTTATTTAACCTTCCGACCATCTGTTCTGATGGCACCCATAGTAATCCCAGGAAGTAAATATCAAAACCATCAATATAAATAAATGTTAGGAACACTGACTCCGAAAACCCACAAGGATAACCATGGGTGTGTTCCATGAAAATATATATATAAAGCTGTTGTTTGTTATCTTATGATCTAGCAGGAATGTGGTGGAGATGCTTGTGTTTACCATAAGTAATGTTGCTATTTACTTGACTTTGGTTTGGGGCTGCAGGCAATGCTTAGAACATAGAGATGTTTCAGTATTTCTATTTTTGTGGATTGCAGACAAATTATTACTGTATATGAGGAGGGAGGTCAGAAAAGGATAAAAAAAAAGAATCTATACATAATAAAACATTTATTTTCAACAGTACTGCTATTTAGTTCTCATTTCGGGTTCACTCGTTGTTATTGGGCTGAGGATATGATATTTTTACCCAAATTAGCACACAGTCTTTATTAGTTTGCAGCCATCAGTGATTTTCTGATATGATAGTGTTACACAACACTGGGTCTAGTCATTCAATTTGTGATCATTAGCTCCTTGTCATGTCACTATGTTAGGTAAGTGTTCGTGTGAACGAAATGCTAAGAAGTGGCAGCTGTATTTTCCATGATTCCGTGTCTGTTCTGAAACAGGATACTGTTTGAGACACAACACAGTTAAGGATCATTTAAATAATTTTCTGGATAAACTGAGAGGCTTATTGATATGTTTGACGTTTTTTTGGAGATGGTTTCTTCTTTTTTTTTATTGCTGACTTGTCCAGGCAATAAAAAAAAAGTAATCAAAAACTCACTTCTTCTCTACAGTGGACCAAAACCCATCATTTCATTTCAAACATAGATGACTGGAGATTTAACCAGAGTCGTACACCTTTCTAGTGTTTATCCAGAAAACAGTAGAATAAAATGGCAAAAGGTGTTTCATGCCGTCTCTGAGGCGTTCGAGTTCAGGATGTCAAGCAGGAGAATATAAATGGAACGAATTTATTACCTGGGTGTTTTCAGCCCTTTATAAAAAAAATATTCTTATCATTATTATTAATTTTTCACTCAAGAACTTCACAACTCTTCTTCCAGATGAAGATGAGATATTTGGAATGCCTGAAATGTCTCGTTTTTCTTATACCTATATATTTCTGTTCTGCGGTCAACCTGAGACAAAAAGAAAGCACGAGATTGAAAGAGAGCTGGTGGTGAGGAAAAAAAAATACTTCAAAGATTTCAGCTGGTGGTGCTGAAAGCTGTCACGGGAGAAAAATAAGTTTGTGTGTGAATGACAGTTCAGGCAAAGGTCTGCAGCTCCCATTCCTGAAACCATGTACCCCCCCCCCCCTCCCCTCTCGTCCGGAGTATCAAGGTGGCACCCACCCCAAGGTGTCATGGACATGAGAAGTAATTGAAAATTCTACCGGGGGAGCACATGTCGGTGTGTCTGTGGCAGTATTTGTTCAACGGTATGATGCAAACATAATACACAGGGTGTGAGAGACGCTATACCCCCCCGTGACGACAGCGCCAGGAGCTGCCAGGGCGGCTCGTCCTGAACTAATTGTGAAATTGTGCACGTAAGCAGAAGCTTTGGACAAGGCGACAGGGGTGAGAAGGGGGGTGGTGGTCTTGGTGGTGTGTGTGTGTGTGTGTGTGTGTGTGGGGGGGGGGGGGTGCTGGTGACTGCAGCAGCTCCTGGGCGGGAGCAGTTGTAAGTTTACCCACCGAGATGCATTCTGGCGTCTCACGTTGCTGCCTGCTCTCAAAAAATGGCAGCAAATGCTTCTCCCTGTGAAATTCCATTCTAGCTTGTAGGTGAAGGAGCTGCACCCCCACCCCCACCTTAATTACCGATGGGAACCTATCCCCCCCCCCCCCTACTTGTTCATGTGTTGCCTTCAGGCGGCATCCAGGAACATTCTGGTGGTGGTTATTTGGAGCGGAGAGGAAAGCGACAGGGCCGAGATGACAGCAGCAGTGGACAGCCCAGCGCCGCTGACTGGGTTGCCACTAAAATCCACACAGCTGTGCCGCCAGCAGCTGTGGCACCGGGGGGGGGGGAGGCCAGAAATAGTTTTTCTAGAGCGGGCTCACATACTGAAGCCATCCACAGTGGAATCACGGCGCTGATCTAGGTATGCTGTGTCTGTGTTGTGCGGTATCACAGCTCACAGCGGCGGCGGGCCTCGCCATCATCTGATCCCAGCACAACTGCTGCAGCACTTAAATCAAGCCAACCTCACAACAACGCCCCCCATCCCCCCCCCTATAAAGCCCCCCATCGATAAAGCATAGACTCACTTGTAGGCTGGTATTCAAGTTGTAACGCATCTTTCCATATCATTCACAAACTTTAAAGATCAGGTTATTAATAAAAAAATATATAGAGTTAGAAAGTCTAGCATGGCTATAAAAAATTTAGAGCAGAAATGAAACATAAAATGAATGAAAAAATTATAATTTTTTTTTTTTACATTTAGTTGTTTGGTATTTGCTCCATTTCAGTTTTCAAATCAGTCACATGGCTATTCTGATGGGCGAGCAAATTTATGATGGTGGGGGGCGTTCGAATGTCCGTCAGGAATGCCTGGGAAAGTTTTGTCGCAGGGAAATAATGACTCTAATTTATTATTTCCCTTCTGAAAAAAAAAAGTGTCATGGCTCTAAGTCTTAGAGCCATGACACTTAATTTTTTTCTCTCTTCAAAGTGGAATTCTTCTTTTAGTTTTGTTTTTTGACAAATATCTCGTTGATTTTATAATTTTGTGTTCTTTATGTTTGTGTGGGTAGGACAAGGTAGCCAATGCATGGTGCAGCTTGAACATCCTGATTAAGATTAAATCCATCCTGTCCAGTGACTCCCAGCTGTACCTCAGGTAATCCTTCTCACCTGTCTTCACTTCAGTCTTTCCTTTGTTTCCTTCACCATCTTTACTTCTGTCAGTCTTTCTTCATCCTTCATCTTCATCTTCATTTCTCGTGTCTGTCATTTTCATTCCTCTGATTTCTTGGTAGTGAGGAACTTGCTCAAAGGCATGGAGACAGTTACGGTTTAAAAACACGATGATGACCTCAGGGAACATCTTGTGAGGAACTCTGGAGCATGACATCACAGCTGTGTTTAGAAATGCGGTTGCGAGAGGCTGAACCGCTCTAGGAGCTATGAAAATTGTGTCGCGCACCTGACTGTCTTTTTGAAAACCTGGGCTGTGTCTTTAAGGGAAATGAAGATAAATTAATTTCATGATTAGCGAAAATAGTTCAAGAAACACTTGAATTTCTCTATTTTTTACTTGATTTTGTATCTCGGGAAGTAGTTGTAGCCAATTTTATTTGAGAACCTGCCCAATCACAGCGAGGAAAAGTCAGTGCAGCAGTTGTGTCATGGTGGGGCCTGCTTAAATAACCCAGCGCTCTAAATTTAGTGGTCGTATGTTCACGGCATGGACACGTTTCTGCCGCACTGCTAAGTCCGGGGATCAAGTTGGACTTCTTTGACTGTAGTGTATTTCAAACAAATGAAAAACACTCTGTCTTTTTGGCACAGGCAGCGGATTGCTAAACGCTCTGGAGTGGGTGTACTGTGTACATTAAATGAATCAGCTGTGAAAAGTGATCCGTGTTCTTCCGGACTGCAAAACCCAGCCCTAAACATAACACAGGCGTAACACATTGCTTTCACAAATACCCAGTTACTGAAGCTTTATTAGTGCGATCTGTCTTCCTCTATCGTCGCTCTGCTCCTTTCTGTGTTGTCGTGCTTTGTTGCCCTCGCGCCTTCAACTAATTCACCGCGCGACCTCTCGGCACATTCACACTTTCACATTGGTGCTCTCTTCCGGTGCTTCAACCCCCCCAAGACCCCAATGTGACAACTGAAGAGTTAAACTGCTGCTCTTCGAATGCATCTAAAAAAGCAACACGATGCGTCCACAATTGAATTTTGGGCTTGAACTGTATCAAAAGTCAGCATCTAACATAAAATCGTGATCATTTGGTGCATCTGATGGAAAACAAACGTGGCCTTGTTGTCGGGGTAGTGTGTCTTATGTAATTCACTGTTTTTGTAAATATGTGATTGTCAGCTGTTTTCACATGAAGCCGTGTTTGCACAACAGAAACGTGTGAGCTCCAAATTGCGAACAAATTTAATTATTCTTGTTCGGTCCACATTGTTCGATACACCACTTCCCTTTTATATTCACTTAATCTTTTTCTTTCATCATCCCGTGGGAATTTTCATCCTTAATATATTTTTTAGTGAGATAATCGGACTGTTTGTTTGTTGTTTTTTCTAGCATCGTTTGCACCCTCCTAGCGGTCCTACCTTCCTCTGTCAGACTCCTGATTAAGCCCACCTTCTGGCAGTTTAAACTGGCCTTGGTAAGTGCCATCTAAAACCCGCTTTCACTCTCTTGTCTTATGATTACACTATTACTGACACTTTTGTTCATTGTACAACAAATAATCCAAGATATCTTTTATGCTCCCTCCAGATTAATTCTTCTCTGGGATTCTTCCTCTTCTCCTACCACGTCCACGAGAAGTCCATCCTCTTGGCTGCTCTGTAAGTACTGGGGTCACAACAGCAATGTAACGTTCTCTATCCTGCAGCGATACCTCAGATGTTCACGAATAGATTTAATTTCTCCTCACAAAGGGGCAGTCCAGCTCAAATCTCCTTCAATCCTGACTTTAATGCCTTTAGCAGTGACATCATCGTCCGGCTGTAGTTTCATAGGAACAATCTATTTAAGTACAAACCTGTCAACCGATGGGCTACTCACCATCGTTGTGATATGCACCGGCGTGTGTCGGACTCGGGTTATATTTATCCCTAAATGATGCAAGTGCACACAGGCTAGCGTGATTTATTACCAATTACGTCCACATGTGTGAAGCGGCAAAGTCTATCGTAGATTTGACAGCGAGGGATTAGCTTCCTAGATCTAGGCTCATCTATTAATCTAGATTAGAGTAGATTGTTGCTTTATTAAGTATTGAGTTATATCTCCCACCTGTCCCGCTGAATCAATCAGTAATGCATGTCCAGGGATCAGGGGGGAACGGCAGGCGGCAGCTTGGGACGTTGTTTGCGCGGGATCAATTATTGGGCCGTAACAGGATCGCCAATGAGCGCTGGTTGTAATTATGGGCCGAGGGACTGGTGGAAAACGTTCCCCAGCGACCACCAGCGACGTTCAGCTAACAGCAGGCCTTCACCACAAAGACACACGGACATAATATCACCACTGTGGCGTTTTGACAACAAAGTCTTTTTAGGAAAAGTTTGTATTTTTAAGCACAGTAATCGATTTTTATCACGCAGTCACATTAGAAGCCAGCACTGGCCTCTACATCAGTGGTTCTTAACCTTCGATCGAACCCTAGGGGTTCGGTGAGTCGGTCTCAGAGGTTCGGCGGAGATGGAGGTCATGACGAAACACCATCAGTTGGTGATGACACGCCCCCCGTAGCCATCACTGGCTGCAGGTGATCACGTGACGCTACATCGATTAGCCTACTTGTGCTACATGGGATTTTGCGCACTCAGTAGTTGATTTATGCCTGTTGTGATGGTACGTCATCTGATTGCTTTCTTAATATTTTAATTCATAGTAACTATGTTGAGCAAAAAAAGAAAGTGGTCGGACGAATATGTGCAACGTGAATTTACATGTACTGTATAACGGAACGTGATGGGAGTCAGCGTTCTGCATGATTTGCAATGTCAAGTTGAGCAACTCTAGTCTCTGGCAAAAATAAAGGAACACTTCCTTAAGCTGCATGGAAAACAACAGAAACAGACTTTGCTCTGAAAATGACATCAGAGTAACACTTGCCAAGGTGAAGCCACGCATATCTGAACTGGTCTCTCAGTAACAACAGCAGAAGTCACCTCCAACAAGGTTAAGAAACACTGCTCTAGAGAGTCTGTAAGTCAACTAATGTGGATGTCTTATCGGGTTAACTGCTTCAATATGATACACACATCACATCAGTTGGCATCAGTGTCAGCATGGCCTTACTTCCTCTCTTACTGTAAAATAATATTTAATGGTTTGTTTAGCTGCGGGTTTTGATCTGTTGATCTGCTTCAGGCCCGTCTGCCTCCTGCTGAATGATCTCCCCCTCATGTGTGTTTGGTTCCTGCTGATCTCCTCGTTCAGGTAAGTGTATGTAGGAGCAAACACTATCATTACTCTTATTATTCTTTAATTACTTGCATGCAAAGTACTGGAAAAGGTTGGACGCTAGATACTTCCTTGTAGGCGGCTTCTTGTCTGTCTGACCAAAGAGTCTGAAACGGAAGTCAAATTCGGATATGAGAAAAGGAATCATGACTCCACCCTTATATTTGGATCTACTCTAAAATTCAGTGGTTCCCTTTTTTTTTTTGGTCACAAAATTATTATTTTTTTCTTGTCTTTTCATGTAATTGTTGAGTATGGGACAAAAGGCAACCACGGCTAAGATCCTCAGAAAGCCCTAAAGGCCTGCGACACGGGCCGGGCCGAGGACCATGAATGGAAGAGAACGAGTAGCCCTGCAAGTGTTGTGTCTAACTTTCACCAGCTGTTGTTAAATTCTTCCTGCAGCACTAATTGTTGTGGATGTGGTTTAGTATAAGGGTATCTGGGGATTACATGGCATAGTCAGCATGCCTGCCGTCTAAGTGTGCCTTGTGTAGGGACAGGAGGTCATTCTGTAGCTGCTTCCCGGTACAGTCTGACTTCACATTATCTGCAACCTCTGTGGGCACTGCCGTTAAAAAAAAATAAAAAATACATCTTTTGTTTGCGTCGTTTGCTGAATGCGTGCTTAAGCATCGCAATTACGGGAGGACAGACTGCAGCCAGTCTGTTTAAATTGACCAAGTATGTATTTCCAAGTGGTTAAACATTTATCTGCTGAATGGGGCTTTTTTTTTTTTTTTTTGGTTGGAGTAAAAAATCAGAATGAGGGGCTTGTCGTGAGCGGATAGATTTTTACAAGCCAGGGTGACATGCGATTTACTATGAGTCAACTGTTGTTCTTGTCCATGCCCCTCTACTAAACTAAGATAAGCTCAGTATTAACGTCAGAGCCACCACCCCCCACCCCCGCCTGAGGGCAAGCAAGTTGTACGAGCTTGCCGGGTAAAAGCAGCGTAGTTTAGCTTCGTCTTTTAGACTTTTTTCCTTTGCGAACACGATACTAAACTTAACGTTTTAAAAATCCCATCATGCTGTCTGTTTATATTCTTCTTTCTGTTGTAAAATCTGTATCAAAGCTGCATAATCCATGTAAAAAGGGGAAAATGTCTTGCTTCTATTCTTGCATAATTTGTTTAGTCACTTTTAATTGCTTGTTCTGTTGTGCTCATTATTTATTCACAAAGGGCTTCTATCATAATCTGTAAACACACAGTTGTTCTTGTCCCTCTGTGCAGCATGGTGCCTCTGCTTATCAAGGATGGGCTGCTGCTGCCCTACGCCGTGACCTCGGTTGCCTTCCTCTACCTCGCCATCTATCTGCTGTCTGCGCTGCAGCGCTGTTCAGAGGAAGAGCTGAGATTGTACGCCTACCGCAGACTGTTTTTCTGCCTACCCAAACTGGACCTGGTCTGCATCGTGAGATGGAAGGTCAGTGAGGTCTGAGCGCTGAAAAGCCAGTCGCTGATTTTGTGATCTGTGTTCTAGCCGGGTCACTATTTTGGCTGTTAAGAAAATTAGAAATGTTATTCTGATTTAAGAGACTTTTTTCTTTGCACAATGGTGTCAATGTCCCCGTCTCCTCAGGATGTGAAAGATACATTCATAACAACATTAAAGTGTATATTAACTCAGTGTTAAATGCGATTGCACACTCAATATTAGTCACATTCTGATGGTCAAACATTCTGCATTAAGAGATTTGCACAGGAAGAGGGATCTTTGTGTCGATATGCCTGCAGCTCTGACTGGTTGCAAAATAATAGCGGTCATGTGGATTTTTCAGACAATGTTGTACATCTTTATCTCAGTTTACATCAACATAGACCGCAAAATACACAAGTAATGCAAAACAGCTACGCGTAGAATGCATTTGTAATAGCAAACTACTCTAAAGTCACAAGTTTTTGTTTGTTAAGACATGGAATAATGCCATTTTTGGCCTTTCACATGGTGACCTTTTTTTTTTGTTCTATACAAAGACGTCCAAGGCTCACGTTTTCCCTCGTAACACCGTGGAAGGAGGATGTACTGCTGATGCATTTGTAATATGAAGGGTACTGGTGTCAGGACCGTCAGTCGGTCCTTACTTCTAAAAAAAAATGGCACCGGACCCAAATTGCGACCGTGTGAGACGATATATCCATCTGTGTAAATAAGATCATGTGCCGCTGTAAGCTGTGTTAGCTGTCTAGGGATGAAAGCCGTTGCCAACCAAAGAATTATTTATCACTTATTTAAGTTTCCACAGCGTCTGAAGTGGCAGTGCTGGCAACCGTTGAGCGACAGGGGCACCGGTAGGGTGTCAGAGATTAAGAGGTGGTGTCTTTTTATAGCGCGTGTCATTAACACAGGTTTGCCTAGATATTTATTTACACAAGCAGAATAAATAGCGAGCCCCGATGTAAGCGGTAAGGTTTCATGGGTTCGGTGGCGGTGGGAAGGGTGTTTGCAGGAGGTGTTTCTCGTCTTTATGGCACCTCTAAAGTGACCAATTTGATGAAAGTCACTCAGTGATAAATATGTAATGTGATATGAAATTACACCATTCATTGGTTCTGTATTTATAGTTGCACTTAAAATTAAGGGTTATGCTAACAGTTTGCTCTTAGCCTGAAGTGTCCACTCTTTCTAAAGTTTTACAAGGAACAGTTTCCGGTTTGGATGATCAAGTCGCCACAAAAAAGTGGAGTTGTTTGCCTGTTAGGGTTATTTTACCTGTTTTAGAAAAGATGACCTAGTAAAGCCATTACGTGTCATCTTGGGTCGGTCCAGGCTTTTAGCGTTTCATCATGAACTCAACACACAAGCGGTCCCTTGTCCCCACATTTTCTTTTCAATCAGATGATAATAGGGTCGTGCAATGTGTTCCGTTTTGATGGTCACAAGCAATATCAGAAGAAAAGAACCACAAAAAGATCTGTCGACATGAAAGACAGGGCAGCAGTTTGGTAAGAAGACTGCAGGAAATGTAATTTGCACCCGGAACTGGAAGCTGGAGAAAACAGATGATGGCAATAATAGGATGAAAATAAACATCAATCGGAAACACCAATGTGAATAATGTAGAAGTGTTTGCCTCCAAAGCTGTCACCATCCCTAAAATCTAAATCAGCTGCTATGCATTTACTGCATTTAAGTTTAAGTGGATCGAGCAAAAATCTTGTATTTGAAATTACATTATGAAGACCAAAGGCAGCCGGTTCACAATTCCTCCTTGCAGATGTGAGAATTTTGTATATTTGACAAAAACATTCACAATCACTTTGTCTCCTTTCCAGTTCTATCTCAGTGTTGTGATCATGGCTGCTCTGAGCATTGCGAGCGCAGCCCTGGTTCCCCCGCCTCATCTACCGGACCTGTTTCCCGTGTTGGTGTCCGCCGCTGCCTTTCTGCACTTCCTGGGGATGTTTTTATATTTCAACATTGTCCAGTTCAGCTCTCCCCCTAGGAGAAAGACCAAGAAGAACAACTGAGTGGAACCAAATGTGGTGTTCTGAACCAAATCAGGATAGTGGATGTTTTATCACATCTTGAGCAAAGGGCAAAAAAGTAAAACTTCTAAGATAAATCAAAAGAAAATTTTGTTGGGAGCATTTTTTAGTGGAATTGTTTTGTTTTACTTTGGGTTTTTTTCTCTTTTTATTGCAGGGCATTGAATTTCTTTAAGTTTGAGGCTGTTGCTCAGCCAAAATGGGAAATTTGATAACTTATACAACAAATTGTAATTGCAGCTTTCTACAAATGCATCTTGAAGCATGTTGTGTCACGCTACAAAATAGCAACACATCACTTGTAAAAGCAAAACGTTACATCTCCAGTTTGGACCAAAAAATAAATATGTTCTTTTTTGGATTTTTTAAATTATTTTTTTAATGGATGGACCAAGGTGTGGCCACCACACGGTGCTATTATGTGATGGTGGCCACCTAGCAGGATCACCTCCTCGTGGTCTAACAGAGGCGTGTTGAATTTGTGTAAAGGACGAGACGATGGTGGTGCTAAACTTGGTATTTTTTAAATTCTGTTACTTGTGGTTAAAACGCATACTCGATTTACAGTTTTATACTGTATATTTTTTATCCATCATTGAAGTTATGTTGGACAAACTTAGTTTTTGTGAAAATAAATACAGTTTTCCAATGACCCTAAGTGAGCATTGGTTTTATTGCCAAATTTACTAAATGATTAGATCATGAGCAGCTTCATATAAACTGTCTACATTTACCAAGGCGTCTGCTAAATCACCCCCCCCCCCCCAACAGTCTGGCAGAGACAGAGCCAATAATTGGACAAATTATATCTTTCAAAGCTCTTACTCAACATCATTAAATATTCATTACTAGTCCCGGATACTATAAGGGGTCCACACAAAAGACCTGTTCATTTAAAACACAACCAGTGACAGGACAGGCCTTAAAAAGAAGATGATGGAAGGTGACATATCCGAACATAATGCTATAAAGTTGAAATACCACAGAAAAAGGTACAAGCAATTTCTTTCTTCAATCTCTGAGCCCGTTAATGACGGGCATAAAAAACCCCATTACAACTATAAATGTTATCAGGTCAGCGGGGGTTGGCGGCGCATCGGAGGCTCCAGGCCACCGGCCAATAAAGGGGCACAAGGACAAATAGGAGCCAAAGATCCGGGAAACTGTTACTAAAATGGAATATGAACACCAGGGGCCAGTCGGGGCAGGTGTGAAAGATGCTGGTTTGCACATTGAACACACGTTTTGTTTTTTGTAACGTTATTCAGAAATAGAACATGTGGGGGAAAAATAAGTTCCACGATTGAAATAGGAAGATAAATTAATGTTAGGGAAATAAGAGTATAATGCATTTAAACTGAAGCAAAATAACCAAAAACAGACCAATCAGATCAATTATTTATGATACACTTTATTAACATGTAACGTGTTAAAAAGATGATCGATCACAACAGAAACTCTGATTATTTCCTCTATTGTAACAAAGAACAGGCTAGAAGATGAAGATGAAGCTGAGCTAAGCATGTCGTATCCCCCTCCCAGTCAGACCAGTAGTGATAACCTTTTAAATCACACTGCTTTCTCTGGCTGGGGGTGGTTTTGTGATTGGAAACTTGTACATGGATGTCACATTCAGCTGTTTCAACTCGATCCAGTTCGTGTTCTGCTGGAGCCAAAGGGCCCGACAAATGTTCAATACATAACTAGCTTCTTCAATCTGCTGATTTCCTTTTATTTATATATATTTTTTAACAATTTTAGACAATACTGAACTCATTGAGGGTTTTTCTTCCTGTGGGCATCTGTGTCCTTGGCAGCAAATTTTGCAGTTTAAAATTAATTTGATAATTATTCAGCAGAGAGTGAGTCTTGAAGCCACGATGAACAACTAGGCGACTGTTGCCCCACACCTGACTACTTAACCAGCAGTCAGGTCGGTGGCTTTAAATCTCAGATACTGATACAAGATGAAAAACCCTCCCTGAGGGACGCCAGAGTACCAAAAGCTATTGATACGAGAAGAAAGAAGAGGAGCTAACGTTAGCGTGCAACATGCCACGAAAATCAGCGTTATTGATAACAGATTTCTGATAATTCAGGGGTGGTACGCGGAGGGGGGAGAAGGCATTGAAAGCACCACGGACCAATCCATCAATCTCCAAAGGGGCTTGTATGAAAACATTAGTTTTGTTTATGGGTGTGCTGGCTTTGTCCTTCACTTTGCCTCTCGAGGTGATAAAGTGAGAGCTACACGATCCACCTTAGGCAGAAATAGGAAATGTTGCTGTGAACACCAGCTGTTGCTTTAGGTCGACTCTTGCAGCGAGAGGCCTCGGCCTACCCATGCATCGCCAAATAAAGAGACTTAAGTCTGCCCCCTCCCCGCATTTACTTTTTAAATGTGCTAAACGGCACAGGTGGGGATGATCGCATAGTTTTTTTGCCATGAAGGGGGAAGAAGGTTGCCATCTGAAAGAACATTATTTGCACAAGCGTTGCAAGATGGTGGTTAATGTAGGATCAACATTTGTCAGCTGCCAGGCAGATGCTCCGGCGTGAGAAACGGAGTCTAACATGTCAGAGGATTCGCTCCCACCGTTTCAGACGCTTCTCCCCAGCAAATGAGTGACGGCTTCCAAGACATTTCAAGCCTCGCAGCTGACAGCACAGATTCCACATTCATCTCCTGCCTTATCTCCGCGGGATCATGCGCACAGAGGTGAAGAGCAATTCCGCTAGCTGTCAACAGCAAAGATGCCTCGCAAACAAAAAAAACCAAGGGAATATGGGAGAGGAAAACATGATTGTAACCCCACTGGCACCTTGTGATATTACACACACACCACAGTCACTGTCAAGAAAGGATGTTCACAAAGAAGAGGGTTCACCGGAGGAAGGCTTTCCAGAAACTAAAACAATCTGTTAACAGAACAAGATGTATAGAAATGGATTTCTGTCAGTTTGTGAAACTAAGATTTGTAAATCATTTCACGAAAATAAAAATAAAACGGAAATGGATTACCGTACCTTAGCCCACAATGGATTTCAAAAACTCGTAAGAGCTTCTGATCTTCACAGTTCCTGTAAAAAAAGGAGACCAGGAAAGCTGAAGTCAAACATTTATATGTAACTACGAGTTTATTTTTGTCATGATCGAGGGGATGCTCCAGGCAGGTGAGAAAAACTCACAAAATAGCACAAATAGCATGAATGTGGAACTAAATGTAAAATCAGTTCCGTCCTTTAGATGTCATTCTATGATTCTGCTAATTTTTGATTCTGCTAATTTTCCTTCACATCTAACCTATAATTATTTCTTCTTCTTTGCCCAGTATGTTAATATCGAAGATAAACACATGTATATATTTTTTGCATCCTAAGATAAAAGAAAATGACATTCACTAAATCAGAAATCACGCCTGAAAAGAGTGCACACTCTGCAAACCGCACGTCGATCGAAGGCCTCTGGCCTCACTCGGACCAAAACAGCCAAATATACAACTCCCCCCTTTAATTACAACGGTGTGTTCAATCAGAAAGCATAAAACATCCAGAGAGTAGGTGGCATCCGTCTGCGAGGCCCGCTAGGATTGATGTGCCAGAGCCCTGGGCCGGGGGCCCACGACCTGCGACACAACCCCACCGCTTTTATGACATCTTAAGGAATCTTCTTCATGCAGCCCATTACTGCCGACGTACAAATCTTCCCCAACGCCGTCCCGTCTATGGCCTGATCAATTTTTACAGTGCTGAGCCTTCTGCTTTCCCCTCATTTTGTCATCTTAAAATTCACATTATATAGGATTTTCTTATGGGAAGAACTGCAATAAAAATATGTTACCATCCTAAATGCGTACAAGTCAGTAGTCGGCTGTCGGTTAAAAGCTTCAGACAAAATCAAATTTGCTTCACTTGTAAGCAGAACTGTTTAAATGTTATTTATTTTTATGTCCCTAAGAAAATATATTGTGAAGCGCAGCATTGATTCAGAACATAACCATGTCTTGGTACAGGTTGGAGAAGCTGAATTTATGAATCCTTTGCACAACTCCTTTAATTGAATTTTCCAAATCTCTCACCACACACAAATAATCAATAGCTACCTCTGAGGGAAACTTGCCCCAGAATTATTAGCACTGTTCTTTTTCAATTTCAAAGTCATCAGCAGATACAGACGCTTGGGGTATTTGCAATGCCACGACTATACACCTAGGGAATTTATGCTTGCCTCGGAGCCCGATTGCTTACCAAGAGCAACTTCTTTAGAAAGCTTACTCAAACTTTTGCTAACCTTAAAGGAGAGTCCTAAGAGCTTCTTGATTCCCACTTGCAGGAGCGATGCGGTTTTAACCATCACAGCTAAGGCCTCAGGAGGACATGAGAAGACGGGAGAGAGAACTTCATCCCTTCTCACAAGTGACAACAGGACAGAAGCTAATATATATTTCTGCATCTTATGCTGAGTTTATGTTGATCTTGACCTTTCCCTACCGATGCTGTTTCACTACATTTACCATCATATAGACAGTCTGTATATCTGTGATGGTCATGTACTACTATTGTCTGCACACAGTTCAGATGTCCCAACTGAAATTGAACAGGTAGACACATTATTTTTTAAAAACTTTTATATGACATGCAATAGAGATTTGTTGATTGTCTTCTGTTAAGTAAAGACCACAAACAGCATTACTAGCGTGTTGAGATCTAAACCAATGTCTTATCAGCACAGCTAATGTAATGT
Source organism: Antennarius maculatus (assembly GCA_013358685.1). NCBI lineage: Eukaryota > Metazoa > Chordata > Actinopteri > Lophiiformes > Antennariidae > Antennarius > Antennarius maculatus. The sequence goes on along the minus strand of CM023610.1, from coordinate 21,455,848 downwards.
AAATGAGGTGAATCTCTCGCACCTCTAATCCTGCTGCAGCCCCTGGAATATCTTGAGAGGCATCAGTGCAGTTCAGCAACGACTTGAAGATGACAGATAGCGCTAAAGTGCCCTTAGCTGCTTCTCCGTGTTGCTAAGTTAAGCAAGTTCACTTCTGAGTTGAGTGTCCTCATCACATATTTTTTTTCCTGTGTAGGCAGGACATTATAATTTAAAAAGCTCACCCTGGCTCAGCTGGAAAAAAAAAATCGGAGTCTAAAGGGAAAAAAAATGATTACAATGATCTATAAATCAATCACTGCAAATGAATAAAACAGCAAATGAGCAGGGAGATAAGTCAAATCCATATTCACTACATACATCAAGATCAGACCTTTGTTGTATATCAATACACCCATAAGATATAGTTTTTAAAGTGTATTTACAAGACTCCACAAATCCTGTTTTTATCATACGTTTGCATTCATAACTTTCACACATACATAAATACACATACGATGTCTTAACCCTGAATCAGTCTTTTTTCTAAAGAGTTCCTCCCACACTGCGGGTGCGTAGGCCCGGTGCCCGAGGCCGTAGCAGCGAATCTAAACAAACATTTTACACCAGAGGAGAATCATGCTTCAAGATGCCATCATCATCAGCCTTGATTTCACGCTCCCAGCAGATATAGGCCAGAACTCTTCAGCAGCTTTGAATAACAGTTTGTTTTCTTAAAATGTGTGTCTCGGTGCACATAGAGGGCTCATTCTCTCCCACAGCCCTCTGCCTTAACATTGTGAAGTCTGTTTTTGTAAGGAGGCTTATGCAAAACTGATAAATTTTACGGATCCACCATGTGACAAAAAATGTGACATTCCTGTGGCGTGGTTTCACAATACATCGTGTATTTTCAGCTCCCTTACTGGAACTAATTAAAATAATTTTTAACAACCTTATCAGAAAACAAGCTTGCCTCCTGACAATAACCCCTATTAAATTGTACAAAAGTTGTCATTATATGATTGGATCACAAGAATTGCTCTGCTGCAGGCATAAAATGTGCCTAACATAATCACATTAATTATTTCACTAGTAAATCAACTGACCGGTTTGTACATCCATAACAAAATGTTTTCCTCTAAAGGTCGCGCAGCACACGGTTGTCTAAACAAGCATCCATTGATGCTGTTCATGTTAAACAGCAAAGTAGATGTAGGAAAAAAGCTCATTAAATAGAGGAGAGGCAGTAGATTGGGATGTTCACGGGAATAAAGCAGCCTTGTGACTGCCCAAGTTGATCAGTTGAAGTAAAAGGTCTGTGCACACGAAATTAAATTCTGTTCACAGATTTGCTTGAATGTGTTAGTGAGTATCTGATCCAAACCATCTAATGATGTTTGCAGCAAACCAAGAAGCTGAAGAAGACTAAGGTGACTGCACAGGTGTGGCTTGAGATGGTCACAGGGAAAGGCCGCTCTAAATCGTACAGTTTTATCAACACAATGCCACAGATGTCGTGTTGAGGGCGTGTGCATCGGCATGCAGGCAGCAGGAATGTCCACCAGAGCCGCTGCCCCTTGAGACCAATGTTCATTTCTCTCCCATAAGGCATCTTCTGAAGAAGAGCTCTCTTCGCAGATGAAGCCCGATTTACTCCAGGTGGAGTAAAGGCAGTTGAGTCAAGCACAGCCGACTGGTAATGGTAGCATAAATGCACAGGTAGCATGACAATATCCTTTACTATCGTACCATTCATCCACCGCCACCACCACCTCATGCATTTTTGGTGTTAGCATGTTCTGACTGATGTAAATGAAAATTTTTTAAAAAATGGATCGACCCTCAGAGGCCTCAGTCAATGCCCTGTGAAGGAGAAGTGCCGCAGCAGGTGAATGATGGCAACACCAGGTACAGACTGTTCCTTTAAAAAAAAAAGAGTTGTATCTATATCTGCCCTGGTCATGAGATCAATACTGCTGTACCCTATAAATGTCTTTTAAAACTGCACATTGTGGGGCGAACTTTTATTGTTAACAACACAAGGCAAGCCTGCGCAGAAGCCTGCGCCTTCAATTGGAATCTTGATACACTCCACCTGTCAGGTGGATGGATTAACACCATCAAATGATCACTGACACCGATTTGAACAGATTCGTGGATGGGGTTTTGAACCTTTGTTTGGGCTTAAAGACATTTTTTTGTTCAATTTGATTTTTTTTTTCCCCCAAAGAATCTTTGCATTATATCTGTTGGCAGATACATTACCTTGCACAGAATGTTTGGGGTCTTCATGTTCTTTCAAAGATGATTCTACTCTTGATGCTGCAAAACACAAACGACATCACGTAAATCTCGATGGGTGCACAAAAAGAACCAAAAATGGGCTGCAAACTGGACAAAATTCTTTCTTGTGTAGTTTAAAGCCTCTTTACTCAGTCAGAAATGCAACAGAAAGACAACCTTAGTTTTTCTGACTTTCTAAATCATGTTTGTCAGCATTTGGTGGATTTGCATACTGACTCAGTTCCCCGTGTCTCTTAAGCTCAGTCCTCAGCTCAGAAGATCCATGGAAGAAATGCTCTTGTTCACTGCTGCCATCTGCTGACTAATCAAAACACAAGATCAGGGAGATGAGAGGAGACAACAGAAACTGAACGAAGAGCAGGAAACATTAAGGAAATGGAAAAGATTGCACATTATTAGAAATTAATGAGCAAAGAAAAAACGTCAGAAAGTCAAAGCCATGTCAAATGAGGTGAATATTCAGTGGATAATAAAAACTGTCATTTCAAGATGTGATGGAGAAAGACATTTCCACCTATTACAAAGATTTAAGAACAAAGGAAAACATCGTCCTCACGATTATTTTCGCCAGCTCTTCCCTGGCGTTGATGAAAGCTTCCACTGATTTTTCCATCTTAGATCGCAAACAGTCCAATCTGGTTGAAGTAAAAGAGGATGGGATGACACATTCACAAGACTTATTTTAATTTGATCGGTATGAATAAATAGTATACTGCAAGACTAAAAATATATCATAAAAGACTACAGTACTAATATTGACTAATTCTAAGTTGTTACATAGTGATGTTAGGGAGCTAAGAGTACATAATTGGTTGAGACTGAATAAGGCTGAATTAAATATATTGAAAACAACCAAAGATAGTTCTAAATAATTGGTGAACATAAAATACGACGAGTCTTAGTCTGGATTTTTGAGGTTCTTGTTCCCTTCCAAATGCCTCACATTTATTTTACGGTTTACAATAACTTCAAACTGTACGTGTTATGAATGTGCTGTAAACCGATCTGATGAAATGTATTAGTGACAGCGCTATAAAATTAAAAACTAATGCTTATCTTGATAGATGGCTCAGACACCAAATGTCTGCCTTCACTAAGGAAATGGCTCTTGAGTTAAGTGACTCTTATACAACTATTTTTAGTGCTATGTAAATCATTGATAATTTGGCCATTGATGGATCTCCGTCATTCCGTGTCTCCTGTCATTAAAGTCTGATATGTCATGATGTCCGTCAAGAAAGTGCAGCAATTGAAATATAGCGACTCATAAAAAGGAGGTCTCTGGAATCCTTAAATTCTGTTCTCTTCTGTCGCTCTCCAAACTAAATTTGCAGTGTACAATAGAAGTGATTAATGAAAGTAATTGTTTAAAGTATGGGAAATACAAACGCTGTGAAATATATACTCACTTTTCCAACTCAGTCCGTGGGAACTCATGTGCACGTCTTGTGACTTTGGTCTTGCCTGTTGATTAAATCCCACAGCCTCAATAAAACAATCCAGACTATACTGGAATATATGCAAACGAGTAACCATAAAAGGATCAGAAAGCACACAGTACAACTTAAATTACAAGTCCCGAACATTATTTTACGATAATTTATAAAAAACATGGGAGCAAACAAGAACATAGGAAAAAACAGTAAAGTGGTGATTAAACAGCACTCAGTCGAGGTCAATGAGGGTAAAATACAGTTTCCAGTGATATATACCACATGAGTGAAGATTACATTTGCAACCCCCTCCTCCTCTGTATTGTATGGATCTGCTGCTACTGTATAGAATACAGTGTAGAATACTGGGTATGTGTGCAAGAACCACAAGTGTTCATTCAACGGATCAAGGCTGCCTGAATAAACTGCTTAGACACGATCGAGGAAGTTACAATAATGACCAGTCTGTCAGTGCCATTCTTGACTAAATGAATGTTTTACGAGTAGGAACACTGACTAATTCAATTTATGTGTGTCTATGTGTAACTCATGATTCTGATTCTGAGAGAGTGTAACATATTTTAGCACACGGTGCACTGACACGTTTTCTGGGATCTGCAAAGACATTTGATAAACCGACCTGAAGGGCTCTCAGTCCCACCATGAGGTGTCCGGTGCCTTAAAGGTACTGGTATTTTGGAAGCCGGATGCTATTCAGGAAATAGAGAAACATCATTTTAATTAAAGTTGCAAGCAACACCTATGCTTCAAACACTTTTTACACCGAAATTACAGAGCAGTATGACAATTAAAGGTGATTTTTAATACACCTGGAATAAAGGTCATTTATTTACTCACGTGATGAGTACTGTGGCTGCGTGCAGCTTTTCTCACACTATCAAGTTAAAAGATCAAGTTAAACATAAAAAAAAAATGCATCGTGATTATTTTTGTTTAATTGTATTTCAGCGTTATCAAAATTCACATCAATTTTAAAAACAAGTCTAATTTCACCTGGTAACAAAAATGTCAAGATACGACAGGAAAAAAAAACAACAAACACACGTTATATTTGGAAATTCTCAAGTAAATAAAGTTCAGATATGTAATTAGCAGCATTTGCATAAATTTTATAATGAATACAAAATGTTTGACAGACAAATAAAACAATACTCACGACATTTTCAGGACGTTCGAGCAGAAGCTCGATTTGCATAAATGTACGAATCTGGCGCCTTTGCTACACTGAAATAGTTCGAGTAAAATAAAACTTATGACACAGAGTTCCGGATATCGACATATTGTAGAAAAGACTTAGACAATAGAAAGGCAAAATAAAACAATGTTAAGATACATTTTTGTGCATATGATATGCAAAAATTAATTGTAATCATCAAAAATTGTATTATTTTTTTTACAGGAATCGAGAAGAAGAATATTTGTTTCTTCAGTGTCGATTTTTAGTGAACACCGATGGGTTTTTGTTTACCTAGCAACAGACTCCGGAAAGCAGCCTTGTGTCCCGAGTGGAATCGCTAAGGAGGCTTTCACACAGCAAGAAAGCACAAGGCATGAATACGTAAAAATAATAGAATATACCTTAAGTTTTTACCTCCAGTTGTAGATGCTAGCTAACGGCGACCGGATCGATGTGTTTTTCCGAACATGTCTTTTCAAGAGTCAACCCGCACTTCCTACGAAGAGGAATCTTTCTACACACAGTGCAGAGCTGCTTACCTAGCTGTGTTCAGATCCAGTTTGACAAATATCACCTCAAAACAGCAGCTGTGTCGCGGTAGGCTAACTTATTAATAGTCTGACTATTAATAAGTATTGTTAAGCATCGTACTTTTTGTTCCATTTTCCTTCCACTTCAAAGGAATGGTGTCCTCAGTAGGTTCAATCATCATGTACTGTATAGTGTTAGCACAGTTATAATGATTTAGGTTACAAGATTATTGAAATACAAAGTGCTTTCATTTTCAGAAGGATCTGCAGTTTTGTAGTATAAATCGATTGGATGTGAGAGTAATTATTAAGACAAACTTAGCTGGACACTAATTTGGGGCGATCTTAAAAATAATGCTATCATCTTATGTGTTGATTTATAAATATTGACCTTCATGCTCAACATGTTTTCGAATTTTTTTTTGGACTGGATTTCCCATCCAAAATGAAGACTACAAACAATATGCTGTGGTCTTCTGACTCGTAGATTCACACCATTTTTCTTCTTTATCCCAATAAGTTCTCCAGCAAGCTGGTAGAAATCCATCCCACGCAACTCTGAAAAAATATTGGACCCCGACAACATCCAAACTGCACTTTGATGACTTCTGTGAGATTCTCAAGTGTGAGAAGAAAACGGAGGAATCTGAGCTGCTGAGGGCCTTCAAAAAGATGGACGCGAACGGCGATGGCTACATCTCACACAGCGAACTGGAGAAAGCCCTCACCACTGTGAGCATCCTAAAACATTTTCATCACAGTGTTCAGCAGCTGCCTGAATGTTTTTCCTGCTACAAAATGTATGTTGAATCTTCCAGAGAGGAGAGAAAATGACCACAGATGAGGTGAATGCTATTTTCGCATTGCTCGACATCAACAAAGACGGGAAACTGGACTATGGGGAGGTAAATTTACCGCTTTGCATCATTTCATGTGTGAAAGCGTGTAAAGAAGTCATTTTTAGTTATTCAAATATTTCAACTGTCACTTCAGTTAATCCCCTTAACATACTCACTGCGCTGGTACAGTCAGAAACAGTGACAGTGAGAACGTTGCGAACAGTCTTTATTGAGTGTCATATTCCTCCCTTGTTTCTGACCTTCTTCCTTTCCTCAGAAATTCTTTCTGTATCATCTCATCACTAGCGGCTTCTGTTCGCTGTCAGTTCTGCAGATCGTTCGTGTCTACAGTAGAGCAATGTCAGACGGCAGCTCTGGACAGGCTTGAGGGTGACGCCAAGCTGAAAAGACAGAACTTTGGCAGTCAGTCATACAGCCCTCTGAAGAGCTCTGCATCATCTGCATCACCAGCATTGGCGGCGACTCCCCCTCAGCCTCCAGAGACTCCCCGTGAAGACTCAGACGCGACACTCAGGAAAGGTACGGACACGACATCCCGGGATAATCTGAACGTAAAAATGGTTTTAGCAGAATTTCTACAGTCCTGTAACCCTAACACCAACTGCTATTCAGATTCCAGTTCACACTTGCACAACCTATACACACAGCTTGCCCCAACATGCCTTGGTGATTAGTTTTGATGAATAAATAATAGCTGTCTTATTTATTGATTTTTTTGCTCCCTCTGTAACAAATCGCCTCATTAAGAGCGGTCATACATCATATTAGCCACACCATTAGAACGTCTTCTTTGGAAGGAGGAGACTGTAAAGTGCTGTGATTTAGGTAATCATCCCTGCCATTAATAGATTGACAAAACCTTCATCTGCACTTTTGAGAGCTACTGCCTTCCTTCATTGTCTATCGAGACACAGATTTTTCCCAAAAACACTTGTTTTCAAAGCTTAAATGAATGCAAGCATGAGGAGAAACTTCATTCTGTCTGGACTACACATGAGCGCACCGACCGAGTTCACTTTCTTTAAGAGGCAGCAACATCAGCTAAAAGGTGAATTTAAAAAAAAAAAAAAATCCACTTTTTACATTTTCAAACCAGTATTTCAAGGAAAGAGAAGAACATACATTGTGGATGAGTGAGCCAGGGACAGGCTGCCGGTGGGAAGATAGATGGGGTTGATTTAAGTGGTCAGTCCATGTTCGCGTTATTGATCCGGAGGATTCCACCACTTCTCACCGGGGAGATGATGAGGGATTAGACGGTGGTCAAGGGGAGGGCCCAGTCGACCACCACTGCAAAAACAAATGAGCTCCCACCTAGTTGTCTGGATTATCACATTATTGTGCCGCTCCCACATATTGATTTATACCAGCTACATTTTAACAAGACTCTGGTGCGAGACGCTACGTGATCGCATGAGGCAAATCGGTTTTCCTCGCAGCTCAAAAACAGTTTTGACTGCTCATTTAGTCCCACATTTGTCAGTATAAACCTGTACTACACTGAGAAATATGTAAGAACTATATGGGACAATAAAGATTTGAACTAATTAGCTTATAAATAACTGATGAGACATAAATTTGTCATGCAAGTGTTTTGAAAGCCCGGTTGATGACCTGTCACGGTGTTCCGTTCCTCTGATAATTAGTCTATTTATTTTCATCCATTGTTTCAGTGCATCGTTCTCCACATTTATGCAACAGTGAGAATTAAAATGCTGCCATCAGTAGGGGAAAAGATCCATGACACCACGACAGCGGGTCTATTTATTTCTGCGCTACGGTAATTTGCTTGTAAGCCTATCACATTACTTTGCATCTTGATATCTTGTGCTTGGAAACAATCAGACCCCTCATTAGTGAATTGATATTTTCTGTTTTCAATTAGTGTTCTGAGTGGGGGGAAAAATGGTGTGAGCTAATGGATTTGAGGGGGTAGAGTTATGCCATGTGTGATTTAAGACGCCTCCGTAATTAATTAGAAGCCGGTTAAACTTGGGGAACGCACGCTTTCAGAACCCAAATACAAAATAGTTGGACTTGAACTCTGGAATGGACTTACTGAGAAGACGGATGACTCTGTCAATTATGTTGTGCGCCTCATCTCTCTTTTTAAAGTGCGTTTACTGTTAGCAGAGGGAGGGGGGGGCTGTGCTCAATCTGTCAGTCAGTCTGTGGAGCTTTCTGTTCCCTTGCAGAAATGTTATCATTTGATTTATATGTTAAGTTGTGTGTGTGTGTGTGTGTTTGTATGTGTGTTTTAGTTCATGTGTGTCTTTGCTCTCGCATTGATCTCTATGCTTTTCATGTTTGTCTGTGTTTCCTGTCAGACAGCCGATCGTCCTCGCGTCCATCTTCCGCTCGCATCAGACGCTCTTCCCTGTCCAACCCCACGAGTGTGACATCCAGTAGCACAAAGACCAGCAAAATACAAGAGCCCCCGGGCTTACAGGTAACCCCCACTCCAAACCCCTCTTTTGCCATGGTGAACCCAGAGCTGCAGCCATCATCAGTTATTTTTCTGATGAATTAAATCATCGTTTAGTTTTTGAAAAGTCAAAAAATCCAAACTGTCACTTTCTCAAACAACTAACAACAACTTGTCATTTTTTCACAACAGACATTTGTTAAGATTTTGAGATTCTTGAGTCTATTTAATAAAAAATACTTTCTTGTATTAAAAAAACCATAACCTGCTTCAGAAACGATTACTTGCCTTTTATTTCTGGTGTTTGTGTCGACTTGACGCCGAACAGAATTCCGTTACTGATGGTAAGAACTGCAACATATGATTAAAAAAACATTATAATAGATTATTTTTATGCTACAGTAACGTCGCTGACATCACATGTAGGCCTCCTGCGCTTCGGGTGTCACTGTCACCCGGTGTTTTCGATGTGAGACATGAACCCATGTCGGATGGATAGACACACACTGTATCCATTCTGTGCTCTTTGTTTTCACTCTTTCTGGCTTATCCTCAGCTGGTTTGTTCTACACAGGAAAAATATATAAATAAAAATAACATCCAGACAAGGGCCAGACATCCCTCCGGTGAAAGAATCGGTGTCCAGACGTTACCTCTTTGCTGTATTTCCACCGGCTGATAATTAGGCGGCAGTTGGTCGTTGTGTTTTTGTAGACATGTGTTCCTTAGGATTTGTCTGTCTGTTCGTGTGGGTTATAATTATCCTAAGTCAAGGTTAATGGTATAAAAGTGTGTTTGTGCTTGTGTGGGTCACGGTACTGCACCACCACCCACCCACCTCCCACCAACACCCCCACCCAGCAGTAAATCTGACCTGTGGCTTGATTCAGTGACAGCGCTTGTATTATTCGTCAGGCTGACCCCTTCGTCCACAGTGGCATTAATTCAGGGGGGTGGGGGGTAATGGTGCCTGTGGCAAATTCACTCATTTAATACTATCAGAACAAACCACTGGAGTGTTCTGGTTTGATCTTTTATGGCTCCCACGGCCCAACATTTATATATTTTGAGAAAATGGCTTTTCTCCACAGCAGTGACTGAATGGTTCTTTCTTTGTTTAACTTGATTTATTTATCCACCAACAGGATATACTGCCTGTTTCGGACCAGCATGGCCTTCGGTGTCCTTCCACTGTGGGTTTCCACACCAACCTCTTCGTCCTTTAATGTGTCTCCAAAGAGCAGAAAAAAAACTCCCATGTTTTTCCCATTTCTGATCAATTTCAAATGATTGCCTTGTTTCAGACGAAGGAACAGCGGGGTTTGAAAATGGGAGAAATATTTGGATTCATAAATATCACCCAAGTAGCCTCTTGATAGCTTTGGCCAAGATTGAAAAGTCTGTATTTATCAAAGTGAAATTGGAATCTCTGGTCCTAGAGGGAGATCCAGGGGAGGTGTTCAGTGTGGCGCTTCTGCCCCCCTGTGGACAGATGCGGGTACGACATGTGTTTATGTGCAGCTGAGCTGACATTAAACACGTAATAATGAATATGTCCCCTGAAGGTTGGAGTCTTAATTATCATAACCACAGTTTCTGTTCATCAAGAGAGCCGCTGACTGCTTAATTCACCCTTTTTCCTTCCAAACTTCACTTCCCCCCCTCTCATAAGATCAATCCCCCTTTTAATAGGAAGCACAAATTAGTTTTCCTTTCTGCTGAAGGAATAAATGCATTGTGTTGTCAAGCAGGAAAACATTTTGTTGGGACTGTGTCTTATTGTGAGGCTTCCTCTTTTGTTATCCAAGCTGTTCTGTTTGTGTAAACGTGGATTTATTCCATCTGTCTTTACAGGAGTGGCTTCATACCTACGTGAAGGGCTGCTTCTTCCTGGAGGATGATGGGAGTTTCAGCTCGCTGCAGTACGAGCTCCACATCCCCCAGACGACCAACGTCTACCTCACAATCCACCCACTCAGCCTCGGCAACCAGCCCGGTACTGACACTTGTTTTGAAGGGTTTTTTTAGGTAGTTTTGTATTGAATGTTACATTGGTGTTACTGAATATTCCACTCAAAAGCGTTGCGTCTTGTTGTCTTAGACAAGTCTTCCTGGTTGACGGTGGACACGGCTCTCTTCATCATGTCTGTTGGTGAAACCAAAGAGGACTCCTCTTTAGTGTGTTTCACCGAATCCAAAGACAAAGAAGTATGTTTGTGTGTGTGTAGGGACACGCGTGCTCTATAACACGTCCACGTTGAGGTGTAATTCTTTCAAAGGATGATTTTGTTTTGTTTGAATGTTGATGGAAGTATTTCCCTCTGGTCAATCTTTTACAATTACAAGCAAACCTTGGTTTTTGAACATTTTAGGCATCGAGCGATGGTGGTGCTTTTAGATTTTAGATGACTTGTTTGAATGTTTGTGGTAAATATAGAATTTTGAGCTAATTTGAACCAAAGTTGTAAAGTTTAATGTATTTCATGCCCTGATGGATGATGTCCTGTTGGAACAACACATCTGGAAATTTGATTTTCAACACCCTTGCTCCTACAGAAGTATGTTTGGAGAGGAGAATTGCATGCTGGGACGTACTACCTGCTTCCCTTCACTAGCGGCTGCAAACTCAAGAAGAGAAAAAAAAAGAGCCTTTCTAATAAATCTGTAGAGCTCGTCTACAAGACGGACACCGGAGAACTGGACCTCACCAGAGAACTCAGGTGAGTCTGTGTGTTTAGTAGCTTAATTCTTATTGATTTTCCCCTGGGTTTCAGTACAGACCTCACTTCATCCTGGGTTGCTTCCACTGTTGTCGTTGCATAAATGGATGGATGAATGCATGAGTGGAAATTTTGGACAGATTTGGATGCGGCTGTGTCCTGAAATTTTTTTGTATCCGTTCCTGTGTTCTGCAGAGAAACGCTGTCGGACATCTTCGAGGTGATAGACATCGATGGAAACGGTTTGCTCAGTCTGGAGGAGTACAACTTCTTTGAGCTGAGGACCAGTGGAGAGAAATGTGACAAGGATGCCTGGGCTGTATGCAAAGGTAAGTGTTGATGCAATGGATAACCAGTTTGCTGTTTAATGACTGTAATAATACATTATTATTTGTTTTTCTGGGCGTGTAGAGAATTTTGATATGAGAAAGAACCAGCTCACGCGGCAGGGCTTCATGGAGCTGAACCTGATGGAGGCCACGGAAAAAGATGGAGACACTAACGACCTGTGGGCCACCCTGGAAGCCATGGGCTACAACCATATGCTGGAGCTAGTAGATGTAAGTTCACGCATTTGCTCTCAAGACGTTCATGCACCAAAACACATCAGTACGTTCACAGACAACTGTTTGATTAACTGAATGAACCCCTCTGTCTTCCACTCTGCCAGGCCTGTCCTTTGCAGATCGACATCTTTTGTGAAGACACTCAGCCGTCCATCCAGCCGCTCAGCATGGACTCGGGGCCCAAGCTCCTGAACCAGGCCCTCCAGAAGTCCATCACAATGAGGACAGGGCCCAAAGCACTGAGGGGACATGAGAATATCTTTATTTACACCTACAGAGGAGAGCACAGGATCTCCTCCCTCATAGTCAACAAGGTGAACGACGAATTGTGTGTAGTCTTTAAAGCTGTGGTGGAAGCTGTAGTCTTCAAGTTGTAAATATCTGTGAAAGGGTGTGAATATGAAATAGAAAGTCTTGAATTCTTTTTTTTTTTTTTATAAAAAAGGGAGTGAAGATCTTTTAAACTTAATATTCAAAAAGATTTTAATATAATCAGAGTCTAATTGTAAAAGATATGTTAACTTAAGTGTGAAGCTTCCTGAACAGTTTAGCAGCTCAGAAACGAATGCTCCTGATGGTCAAACCGTCATGTGTGTAGATGACCACTAGGGGGTGTTAGTCCAAATTTCATTAAAGGAAATGATAAGTTGATAATCCTCAATTTTTTTAATTCAAAAGATGCTTTTCACCAAATACGTGACTCTAAATGTAAAGAATAACAGGAATAATTCTAATTATTTATCACACATCCAGCCAAATGATCCAAGGCACAGACAATCAGACTTTTGTTTTTGGTCTTTGACTTTTGTTCTGTGAAATCTTCATACAGACGCTTTACATTACTTTCATAAAACTCTCTTGGATGTCTATTAGACATTCTTTCTACTTGTATGCAAGACCTTTCACGCTGTTGCTAATTGAAATGCAAGCCATCACCAATTGTCATAGCAACAGGATGTGCTCAATAAGCATCACCTAATGATACAAAGGAATTAGTGATCGAGGGTATTATTTGTATGCAGTTTGACCATTTATTTGTCTTTTTATTATTTATATATGTATACTGTATATATATATTTAGCCATGAGAACAATTCAACTGCAGTGACACTACCAGCAGTTCATGGGTGTCGTTTATCTCTGTCGCGTCTATATTTGTCTTGTAAACACATCCAACACTCACACATCCTACAAATGTACAGAGACCAAACATTTGTCTTTTTGTGCAGCTGTCTGAGTGACCGTTGACTTCTTCTTCTGCATCGCAGACCAATCAGAAAGCGACTATCCACATCAACAACGAGCAAAGCAGGAACTGCTGCAGCAGCAGAGGCCTGAGCATGTTTGCTGTAGAGGTGCCAGCCCGGACCAAGATGGTAAACAGGCTTGTAATGTTAATAAAAATTAAATATACTGATGCTGTAATTGATATTGTGTTGTATTGTACTAATGTGCTTTGTTGAGATAGTAGTAAACTGATCTGTCCCATCCTCTAGGTGTGCCAGCACGTCCTGCCAATAAATGAGAAACAGGATTGGACCTACAGCTGCGTGGAGACCGTGCTACCCTACACGTAAAATTGTACGCCTTCATGACACAGCGGTTACAGATGGGATGCATGACATATACTGTAGATATTACTCTATATATACTGGCAAAATGAAACATTTAGTTACCGATTAGACCAAAGAGTCACGTGTGATTTTACTGTACACATCCTCATCGTCATCATTTAAACTTCGTCAAACCTCGTCCATTTATATGTAAATGTGGCAAAAATCCATAAAAAGTTTTACATGTGTGTCTAACGCAATGTTACTTATGTACCACCAATAAAAATGTTGTATTGATAAACATTATTTTCAAATTAGACTGTTATTTATCCATGACTTCTGACTTTTACATTTAAATAAAGATTCTTGCACTTACAATCTGTGTCAAGCTGCTTCCTACTTTTTACATTTTGAGTGCAGTGTGTTACTGTTGGGGTAGGTCGGCGATCGCATGCCTTCCTTTGCATTGCCTTCCATGCTAAACTTTATTTGCCCTTGGCCTTTCCAGTGGAGAACCGCCTTGACCTCCTATTTATATCTCTCAGGCCATTATTTGCCCTTTGACTTTTACTGATGAAACAGTAGAGGCACCAAACTAAATGTCACATGACGTGTGTGTGGTATTTAATGTCCTGAGCGGCTGTCTGCTCTTCCTTTCTCAACACAGTAACTCTTCCACAGGGCATCCAGGTCCCTTTCAGGGTTTGTGGGCCAATCTGAGTGTCTGTCTGAAGAACTATTTTCTCTGCTGTGCAATCTGGAGTGATTTTTACCACATGACTCAAAATTTTAAGAGTTGAAATAATTGTGCAATGACATGGATAATTGGGAAAAGCAAACAAATGATAAGTTTTAGCTTTACCATGTGCTTTATATTGATATAATTGGGAGGAAGCTAACTCTTCTCTTTCTATGTACAAGACGCTGAGCAAACAGCAGTGCAGCAGGCAAACAGCAGTGACCTGAAGTGTCCTATTTTGCAATATGTAACCTTAAAAAAAAATCCATCCTTTACTCAAATAGCCTATTTATAATTGAATTTCAATATAATCCTGAGTAGAATAGTGCAATTATACTTGAACTGTATTAATGATATACTGAATTATTTTGATTTGCTCATCATCCAGATAGATTTTCTAATTTGAGTAACTGCTTGAACCACAAACTTTCAGTCGTTGACCCCACTGCATACCTGGGACTCATTCACTCAGAAATAACAGTTTTGACTGGACATCTGCAGAAATGTTTGTATTACAATGTGACATAGAGGAGATTTTAAATGTACTAATGCCTCAAGCATGGACACTCAAACAAGGTGGATAAAGTCACTCAAAACTCAGAGTTGAATATTCCATTCTAAGATCATCACTTTAAGAATCACCCACCTTTTTCATTTTTTACACAGTGGTGGGGGTCTGGAACCTATCCCAGCTGTCACTGGGTGAGATGTGTGAGGCATACTTTGGACAAATCCTCAATTCATCAGGGGGTCAAAAGCAAAAATTTTGAGAAACACCTAAAATGACTACATCCATATACAGATATTCCAAATAACCACTCCTTTTAAAAATGTTGACTAGAGAGAAAATTCCATCTGTCAGAACTCCACAGTCGGGGCAACATGACCTGGATCATTCCAGTGGCATGCTGGAGGTGGAGTAATCCACCAGGGGAGCGAATACTCACCATTCAACAATCATGCATTTACTTGCCAGAAGAACAAAAACAGACCACCAATCTTCTTCTTCTTTTCCTTTTGGCTTTTCCCTTCAGGGGTCGCCACAGCGAATCAACCGCCTCCATCTAACCCTGTCCTTTGCATCCTCTTCTCTCACACCAACTACCTTCATGTCCTCTTTCACTACATCCATAAACCTCCTCTTTGGTCTTCCTCTAGGCCTCCTGCCTGGCAGTTCAAAACTCAGCATCCTTCTACCAATATATTCACTATCTCTCCTCTGGACATGTCCAAACCATCTCAGTCTGGCCTCTCTGACTTTATCTCCAAAACCTCTAACATGTGCTGTCCCTCTGATGTACTCATTCCTGATCCTATCCTTCCTGGTCACTCCCAGAGAGAACCTCAGCATCTTCATCTCTGCTACCTCCAGCTCTGCCTCCTGTCTTTTCCTCAGTGACACTGTCTCTAGGCCAAACAACATTGCTGGTCTCACCACAGTTTTGTACACCTTTCCTTTCATTTTAGCTGAAACTCTTCTATCACACATCACACCTGACACTTTCCTCCACCCATTCCATCCTGCCTGGACACGCTTCTTCACCTCTTTTCCCCACTCTCCATTGCTCTGGACTGTTGACCCCAAGTACTTAAAATCCTCCACCTTCTTGATCTCTTCTCCCTGTAACCTCACTCTTCCACTTGGGTCCCTCTCATTCACACACATGTACTCTGTCTTACTGCGGCTAACCTTCATTCCTCTCCTTTCCAGGGCAAACCTCCACCTCTCTAGCTTCTCCTCCACCTCGTCCCTACTCTCACTGCAGATCACAATGTCATCTGCAAACATCATAGTCCATGGAGATTCCTGTCTAACCTCGTCTGTCAGCCTGTCCATCACCATAGCGAACAAGAAGGGGCTCAGAGCTGATCCCTGATGCAGTCCCACCTCCACCTTGAACTCCTCTGTCACACCTACAGCACACCTCACCACTGTCTTACAGTCCTCATACATGTCCTGCACCGCTCTAACATACTTCTCTGCCACTCCAGACTTCCTCATACAATACCACAGTTCCTCTCTGGACACCCTGTCATAAGCTTTCTCCAGATCTACAAAAACACAATGCAGCTCCCTCTGGCCTTCTCTGTACTTCTCTATCAACATCCTCAAAGCAAATACTGCATCTGTAGTACTCTTTTTTGGCATGAAACCATACTGCTGCTCACAAATGCTCACTTCTGCCCTTAGTCTAGCTTCCACTACTCTTTCCCATAACTTCATTGTATGGCTCATCAGCTTTATTCCTCTGTAGTTGCCACAACTCTGCACATCTCCCTTGTTCTTAAAAATGGGCACCAGCACACTTCTCCTCCACTCCTCAGGCATCTTCTCACTATCTAAGATCCCGTTGAACAACCCAGTCAGAAACTCTACTGCCACCTCTCCTAGACACTTCCAAACCTCTACAGGTATATCATCAGGACCGACTGCCTTTCCACTCTTCATCCTCTTCAGTGCTCTCCTCACTTCATCCTGGCTAATCTTTGCTACATCCTGGTCCACAACAGTCACCTCTTCTAGTCTTTGTTCTCTCTCATTTTCCACGTTCATCAACTCCTCAAAGTACTCTTTCCATCTTCCCATCACACTGCTGGCACCTGTCAATAGACTTCCATCCCTATCCTTAATCACCCTAACCTGCTGCACGTCCTTCCCATCTCTATCTCTCTGTCTTGCCAGCCTGTATAGATCAGTCTCTCCCTCCTTACTGTCCAACCTAGCATACAAGTCATCATAAGCTTCTTGTTTGGCCTTTGCTACCTCTACCTTCACCTTACGCTGTATCTCCCTGTACTCCTGTCTACTCTCCTCAGTCCTCTCAGTGTCCCACTTCTTCTTAGCTAACCTCTTTCTTTGTATACACTCCTGTACCTCCTCATTCCACCACCAAGTCTCCTTATCTACTTTCCTTCCAGATGACACACCAAATACTCTCCTACCTGTCTCCCTGATCACATTAGCTGTAGTTGTCCAGTCATCTGGAAGCACCTCCTGACCACCCAGAGCCTGTCTTAACTCCTTCCTAAAGGTCATGCAACACTCTTCCTTTTTTAGCTTCCACCATTTCGTCTTCTGCTCTGTCTTTGTCCTCTTCATCTTCCTCACCACCAGAGTCATCCTACACACCACCATTCTATGCTGTTTGGCTACACTCTCGCCTACCACTACTTTGCAGTCACTGATCTCCTTCAGGTTACATCGTCTACACAAGATGTAGTCTACCTGTGTGCTCCTACCACCACTCTTATAGGTCACCCTATGTTCCTGCCTCTTCTGGAAAAAAGTATTCACTACAGCCATTTCCATCCTTTTTGCAAAGTCAACTACCATCTGTCCTTCTGCGTTCCTCTCCTGGATACCAAACCTGCCCATCACTTCCTCATCACCTCTGTTACCTGCACCAACATGTCCATTGAAGTCTGCACCGATGACAACTCTCTCACTTCTAGGTATGCTCTGCATCACTTCATCAAAGTCCAACCAGAATTTCTCCTTCTCCTCCAGCTCACATCCTACCTGTGGGGCATACCCACTAACAACATTGAACATCACACCTTCTATTTCTAGCTTCAGACTCATCACTCTATCCGACACTCTTTTTACCTCCAGGACATTCCTAACAAACTCCTCCTTCAAGATAACTCCTACTCCATTTCTCTTCCTATCTACACCATGATAGAACAACTTGAACCCTGCTCCTAAACTTCTAGCCTTGCTACCTTTCCACCTGGTCTCCTGGACACACAGTATGTCTACCTTCCTCCTCTGCATCATGTCGACCAACTCTCTACCTTTTCCTGTCATAGTTCCAACATTCAACGTCCCTACTCTTAGTCCTATACTCTTGGCGCTCCTCTTCTCTTTCTTCGTGCGAACGCACTTTCCTCCTCTCCTTCTTCGACCAACAGTAATCCAATTTCCACCGGCGCCCTGTAGGTCAACAGCGCCGATGGCGGTCGTTGTTAACCCGGGCCTCGACCGATCCGGTATGGAAGTCATATGTTTGATTCGCATCTTTGATTTGGCAAAAGTTTTACGCCGGATGCCCTTCCTGACGCAACCCTCTGTATTTATCCGGGCTTGGGACCGGCACAATAAGACACTGGCTTGTGCCCTCTTGCGGCTACATTAAAAACAGACCACCAATGATGTGGTGAATCATGTGCAACAACTCAGGGTCGGGATCAAACATTTCATCCTGCAGTACCTAAGAAATAAGTCCTGCAGCAGAAGAGACCATTATCAACTGTACACTGAGCTGATGGGATACCATCACCTGGATTGTGTGTGTGTGCCCCCTTACATCATAGTTCTAGACTGGACAGTGATGATCCCTGGTCTAAACTCCATTGAAACCTATGGGGTTGATGGAGTGATCTGTCGAGAAAGCAGGACATCCTCCACAGATCAGGGAGCAACTCTGCAGCTCAAACTGAAGTGGACGATGACGGCACCTGAAAGGTGATGCAGGTCCATCAGGAGGTTGATTACTACTGTCATCAAAGTCAATGTGACACAAGTTTCTGAGGGTTTCATACTCCTTTTTCACCATCTTAAAAAATGAAGCTGTTCGTGTTTAATTAAATGACTTATTAACATGTCAAATGCAATGTACTCCATGCTCGATGAGCTCTAGTAATTACACATTTTAGATTATTAGCATGAGTCCACCTAAGATTGATCCCAATTGGTCACTGGTTGGGTATTTTTTTTCATTTTATTTAAGCAGATTATTTCCCTCTGTGGGCAAGTACAAGTAGCCATGAATATGTTTATACGTATATGTTTGAATATTTGAATGTCTTTGCCGAATTGAATTTTTGTTATGTGTTGTTGATTTTTTGTTTTGTTATTGTTTTATGACTAATAAAAAGAATGTACAAAAAATAAATGACTCATTAAAAGAGACAAAAAATTAATTTTGCTTACACACAAGATCAAATCAAGCAAAACTGTATTGCAATTTTTAAAACTTTTTTGAAGATATGATTTGTATTGATTCCCAGTGATTACAATTATGCGTCTCTTTCTAAAAAATAACCTTACATCCGTTTTAAACTCTTCCCTACTTCCGGCTAGACGGGATGCCGCGCGCTCGTCCCCCTCTTGCCCTTTAAACCGAGTGGGCGTGTCCATGAGGGGGGAGTTGGCCGGCGTCTACGTGAGGCTGCTCGGTCGCTGCAGTCGCCTCAGCGGACCTCACTGCGGATCACACGGGACGACCACAGGTGCCCACTCGGTGTCAGACATGGTGCAGATCACGACGGTGAAGACCAAGCCGTACACGGACCAGAAGCCGGGGACGAGCGGCCTGAGGAAGCGGGTGACAGTCTTCCAGCAGAACCAACACTATGCTGAAAACTTCATCCAGAGCATTATCTCCGTCATCGAACCCCCCGAGCGCCAAGCTGCGTGTCTGGTGGTGGGGGGAGATGGGAGGTTCTTCATGAAGGACGCGATTCGGTTGATCGTCCAGATCGCAGCTGCAAACGGGGTCAGTAGAAGAAGCTCGACTGCCCCCCCCCCCTTGTTCTCTGTGGTTAACGTTAGCTAGCTTAAGAAGCTAACGAGAACATCAACTTTAAGTGTCCTTGTTAGCTAGCATGACAGCTAGCAAAAAAATAAAATCAAGCTAGCCGGAAAGTTTTATCACTTAATATTCATAACAGTTGTACACAGTGTTATTTTAAAGAGAGCCTTCGGTTAAATAGTGATAAACTAGAGACTTGAAGTCATAACACTGGCGATAAGGCTGATAGAAATAGAATCCGTGTAAATCAGGGTCTAATTATACGTCACTGTAATTAGCATATACAGTAGTTAGCTCGAGGTGTTTAGGTTGTGACGTAGTCGTTGAACAATTTTAAAAATGACGTAGTACAGCTGAGTGTTGTGCTGTTTCGTAACAAGTCGTGGTGGGATGTATCTGGGTGGGGGGGGGGTGACAGGGAACGTGCACCCAGTCACGTCCGTATGTCATCAGCATAAATGGGAACCGCAAGATCAAGAGCAAAATATGAATGTTTTTGTTTGAATGTTAACATCCCAGCTGCTGAAGGTTGTTCTGTTTGCTGCCTCTCCTGCAGCAAAGCAGCTTCTGGTAAATGCAGCGTCTGTTGCAGTGATTACATAAAGAAGTTTGTGTGTGGCTGATGTTAGGAAACCAAGTAGTGGAGAAACTGTCGTTTCCTAACATCAGCAGAGAACACAACACTTTTGTTCATGTGTTTACACAAAGCAAACAATCGTGTATTTGAATGGGATATCCTTGACTGAGTTTTGAAGTGGTGGCACATTTATAGAAGTATGCATGTAAGACACACAGGTATTGTGTTTTAATTATTGTGCAACCCTTCTTGACATTTCTACTCTTCTGTTTTTTTCCTTGCATAAGTAGTTATTTAGTTGGATGCTTTAGAAAAGCACAGACGGATCAGGAAAAGGAAGCAGTGGCATCTTGAAACTGGATTTTGACTTGTGTCATTATTTCCGTCAAAGCTCGCACTGTGATGCCAAAGTGTCCTGCAACTGAAGTACTAGTGATACGTGTGTTTAGGATCCTGTAACATCAATTTCAAGCCACACCCAATCATGAAGGATAAAGACAAATACAAATCGAGGAATTTGGACAAGAGAACGGATTTGGGATGAAAGAATAAGTTGAACAGTGTTTCTTAACCTTGTTGGAGGTGCCGAACCTTGCCAGTTTCATATGCTCACTCACCAAACCCTTCTTTAGTACAAAAAATGTTTTGTTTTGTTTTTTCAAATTTAAGACATAAGTTTATTTTTACTGGTGTATTTAATGAATTGTGCATTAATGTCACCTTTTTCAAAGAACAAAACCAAGACAGTGCATGAACTCACATGAAATGACCTACCTGCAAATCAGTGTGACTTCTGCTGTTGTTACTGAGAGACCAGTTCAGATATGTGTGGCTTCACCTTGGCAAGTGTTACTCTATGTCATTTTTACAGAAAAGTCTGTTTCTTTTGTTTTCCATGCAGCTTAAGGAAGTGTTCCTTTATTTTTGCCAGTGCGAGACTAGAATTGCTCAACTTGACATTGCAAATCATGCAGAACGCTGACTCCCATCACGTTCCGTTATACAGTACATGTAGATTCACGTTGAACATGTTTGTCCGACAACTTTCTTTTTTTGCTCAACATAGTTACTATGAATTAAAATATTAAGAAAGCAATCAGATGACGTAGCATCATGACAGGTCCCATGTAGCACAGGTAGGCTAATCGATGTAGTGTGATCACCTGCAGCCAGTGATGGCTAAGGGGGGCGTGTCATCACCAATTGACACGATGTGTCAAACGTACACAGTGATTCGTGTTCGGCAAAACACCCGACACATCGTGTCGAGTGTTTTGTCTTGACCTCCGTCCTCGTCGAACCCCTGAGACTGACTCACCGAACCCCCAGGGTTCGATCGAACCCAGGTTAAGAACCACTGATGTAGAACCTTAATGGAACGCAGTAACTCTTTAAATTTTGTCCCCATCAGTTTACTTCCTCTGACCACGTTCGTGACCAGCTTTATCTCTCTGATTGTGTTCCCTCCTGTAGATTGGCCACCTGGTGATTGGTCAGAATGGTATTATGTCCACGCCGGCGGTCTCCTGTGTGATCCGCAAGATAAAGGCGGTGGGTGGTATTATCCTCACTGCCAGCCACAACCCCGGAGGTCCTAATGGAGACTTTGGCATTAAGTACAACATCTCCAGCGGAGGTGAGTGGAGGCTTCATTGTGCGGTCCTGGAAACTCCAGTTGTCACACGATCCAATAGACTCCAAGGACTTATTCCTACTATGTTACACTGTCAGTGAAGAGAGAAAAACACTGTGTTCAAACCGTCGTCTTTTATCCCAGGACCGGCTCCAGAGGGACTCACGAACAAAATATTTGAGATCAGTAAAAGCCTGCAGGAATATCGTATCTGTCCAGAGCTGAATGTGGATCTCTCCAAAATTGGAAAGCAGACCTTTGAGGTGGACTCTTTCAGGCCGTTTACAGGTATCGTGGATGGAATGAGAATTTAATAATGAATGGTGACATCTCCTCGTGTTTTTATTGTGCTGTTTCCCATACTTTTTCTCTCAGTGGAGATTGTGGACTCTGTGGACGCTTACGCAGAGATGCTAAGGGGCATCTTTGACTTCGCCGCGCTGAAGGATCTTCTTTCTGGAGCCAATCGCATTAACGTCCGCTTGGATGCCATGCATGGAGGTAGGAAACAGCTTCACGCAACGTAAGATTTATGTGACAGGCAAGAAAAAGGTGGTCAAGGATGTCAAATCTAATAGAAACTGGGTGTATTTTAGGGAAGAGTTTTTCATGACATATCCACACCCTTAATGCTCTTGTCTCTCCCTCTAGTGGTCGGACCTTATGTGAAGAAAATAGTCTGTGAAGAGTTGGGTTCTCCTGCAAACTCTGCAGTCAACTGCATTCCCCAGGAGGATTTTGGGGGCCACCACCCTGACCCCAACTTGACCTATGCTGCTGACCTGGTCAACACCATGAAAGGGGGAGAATATGACTTCGGAGCCGCCTTTGATGGTGACGGTGTAAGTTTGGGTTATTTTTCTGGATAGATGACCTTCCATCCGTTTGATGTGGAGAATTACGGAGAAGATTTGTGATCAGATTTGCCTCTTGGACTGGATTTTAAATCTATGTAGTCACCTTATATTTAGTGAATTGAATAAATACGGTTTTGTTTGGTCTAAAATGCAGGTATTTATTAAAATGCATCGAAATCAGTCACCAAATAGAGGTTAACCCTTGTTGGCTCTTCTTCCTGTCTCCAGGATCGTAACATGGTGCTGGGTAAGCACGGCTTTTTCGTGAACCCCTCAGATTCTGTGGCTGTCATTGCTGCCAACATTACCAGCATCCCTTACTTCAAGAAGACTGGAGTCAAAGGTCTGGCCCGTAGCATGCCCACCAGTGGAGCCCTGGACAAGTAAAAAATTCACATCCCAGCTACTACATTTTCTTTCTAGGATAGATTGAGATAGAAACCAACTTCTATCAGTTACAGATGGGTTTCTTATGTGGATTACTTGGGTGTCATTTCGTTCCAGTGTGGCGAAATCTCTGCAGATGCAGCTGTATGAGACTCCGACTGGCTGGAAGTTCTTTGGAAATCTGATGGATGCTGGAAAACTGTCACTGTGTGGAGAAGAGAGCTTCGGTACAGGTGAGGGGATGTCATCATATTGACCAGTGCCAAAACACGGCTGAATGAACAGCGCTGCTTATTTGCTCAATCCCCTCTTTAATCACTCCTGTAACCCGCCAGGCTCGGATCACATCCGTGAGAAGGACGGCTTGTGGGCGGTACTTTCGTGGTTATCGATCTTAGCCGCCAGGAAACAGAGTGTGGAAGAGATCCTGAAGGATCACTGGCAGAAATTTGGCAGGAACTTCTTCACCAGGTCAGGAATGATCCATGTAGAACGGATAATGTAATGTGAGCTTGAATCCACAAAGAGGTGAATTTTAAGGTACCAGTGGAACAATGGAATGATTCAGAAATGCTTAGTGCTCAATTTGGTAGTTTGGCGCCATCTAGTGGTAAATACAAGAACTGTAGCACATCAATTCTGGAGGACACCAGTACATGCAACAGTTTTATGTCTTTTACATATCACTTCTTGTGACCAGATCAGTTTACCAATTGTCAAATGCCATTTAGACACTAAACTATACTTTTACATCAACCAAGTCCAACATCTCTCTCAGGTACGACTATGAGGAGGTCGACTCAGACTCTGCCAACAAGATGATCAAAGATCTCGAGACAGCCATGTTTGACCCTTCCTTCATTGGAAAGAAGTTCTCGTCAGGTGATAAGACTTATGAGGTGGCGGTTGCTGACAACTTTGCCTACACAGACCCTGTGGATGGAAGTGTGTCAAAAAACCAGGTGAGTCTGCGATGCGAGAAAGAGGTGATGTTTTATGTTACTTTCTTTAAAATCTGGTTCTTTTGAAATATTTATTCTAAAACAATTAATGATTTTTACCCAAATAGCAATCTTGTGAATTTATAACTCTACATATTGTTATATTAACTAAATTAAAAATTGAAAGAAAAGTTAATGAAATCATAGAGAAGAGATTAGGACCAAAGAAACACCCCCAGCCTGCAACAGTGTTATTGTGCATTACACTTTTTACCTCTACAGATATTCATGTGGTTGTACTTTATCATGTATCATAATCCTGTCTTCTCTTTCCTTCAGGGACTCCGAATCATCTTCTCTGATGGGTCCAGGATTATCTTCCGTCTCAGCGGTACAGGCAGTGCGGGGGCAACCATCAGGCTCTACATAGACAGCTACGAGAAGGACCCCCAGAAGATTTACCAGGACCCCCAGGTCAGGACAGCATACAGTGATTCCAGCTAGTGAGATTCATTGAGCGGAAGACTAGTCAATGAATTCCACTGGATTTTCTTGACTTTTGAGTATTTATGTCTGTGAAGATTCCAAGTGAAAGAAAAGAAAGGGTGCGGGTATTCATAAATTTGTCGTCCCACCTTGGATATAGCAGTCAGAGCTGTCCAAGCTGACCGGAGTGATTTGTAACCTGTGAAACGGCCAGTTTGAATCAAGTGGATCCCTCCAAAAAATGAGTTCCAGAGCCTGTTTTTCAGCATGAAAGATGATTGAGATGCTAGGCAAAGGTCCTGAGTTATGGCAGCTTATTGGAGCCAGTGTGAAGGGGAGGGAAACACGGCACCAGGGAAAAATAAAGTGTGAGCTCCAACTAGACACTTCATAAAGTCATTTTTGACTGGTGTAGACAGGAGGTGATGTAGAACAAGAAAGTGAGACAAGACAAAAGCAGCAGCGAATACAAGTCCCGCTCAAGCCCTTTTTATTTTCCTCCAGCTCCGACGCGCTCTGAACGAGCTGATAAGCAGAATCATATTGCTTCAGAATTTTAACTCGCAAGATAAACGGCCAGCAGGTTAACGGTCCAGTTGGCTCAGTCCAACTAGGTTTGATTTACATGCTAAGAGTGCTAACTAGAGTTTAAAGCCCATTCGGATGGATAAATGAGTTGCAAACGTTTGACACTTCTGTCAACAGAAGTTGTGAACCCAGAAAGTTTCTGTTCTGTTCATAGAACTTCTTTATTTCAGAGCATTCTTAAAGACTTAGTTTGACTCTTTTATTATTATTCCCACAAAGTCAGTTGTCTGCTTTGTGTCTCCTTGCAGGTCATGCTGGCCCCCCTGGTTGACATCGCCTTGAAGGTCTCGCAGCTCCAGGAGAGAACCGGACGCACTGGACCCACTGTGATCACATGATCCCTCTTCCGCACACTCCCCCCGGCAACAGGATACCTCCGCTCTCTCCCGGGGAGGTGAAGCCACCCTCAAACACTGTCTTGGCTTCAGTTCCTGACCCTCCTAGAAACAGAGCTGGATGAAACACGAGAATCTCTTACCTTTAACTTGAAGTTACCTTCTGCTGTCGGTGTTTCTGTAGACATTTCTCCGTGTCCTTCCACTTCAAGCAACCAATCAGAGACAAAGACTTCACTACACCTTAACACAAATTTGTCAAAATGGTATTAGAAACCTGTATGTTTGTCAAAAGTGTGACATATGTTACTAATTTTATCTCAGATTAGAGAAATTTAAAGATGAAAAAGTGGACGGAACAACATTTTAAACTGTATTATTGTCCAGATCTGTTCATGGGGCTGTCTGACTAACGAGACAAACTGCCAAACTGACCAGAGATCAGCTATTTTAGGGCGACCTCACCTCACCACATTTCCCTCTTTGTCCTGGTGCTTTCCACTTCTAGCCTCTCCATCTGAACCATAAACCACAGCTAGAGCTTTGACAAACTAACATATCAACCAGTAGTAAAAGAATTTTACAAAAGTCACATTGTGTGTCTGTCTTTTATAATTCCTTGTTCTACAAAAAAAACTTTCCCTTCACATCCAGATATCCATCATGGGTACACAATTAGTCATGAAACTGGAATAAAAGCTTGATGGATGGTATTGATGAGAGAAATTATTCTACATAAGTGCATAGATCCGCATCCTGCCGCCGGTGCAGCAAATCCTAGGAAGAGTCGCCGAGAGAATTAAGGGGTTTGAGGAACGCCTTTCCACAGACGTTCCTGAGGTCAGCAAATCATCTTCCTCATAAGTCTTGTGTAGTCAGATCGAGGCTGTAATCCTGATTAATGGTCAGACTTCTAAAATCTCAGGAGGTCCAGGGATCCCACGGGTTAGATCGAACACACGATGGCTCCAACAGCTTCTTTTTTTTTTGTTGTTGTTTTTTTAGAAATGTATTTTTATGGATAAATGATGATGCTCGAAACAGCTTTGAGGATTTGAAACTCCATAGGTGTTGGATTGGTGTCAAACATTTCCATGCACAGATGCCATGTCTGGATGTTAAATTGGCTGCAATTTAGGTAATAGGAGCAAAGGTAGAAAATCAGGTGCACAAGAAATTGGCTTCAATCACAAATGGCACATTTTCCGCCAATTTCTGTCAAGTGTGTGGGTGTTATTCATGCTGAGCGGCGCAATCATCTCGACCCCCGCACAACAAAAAGAAAACACACACACACACACACACACAAACCACACATACGGTAAATTGTAAAAGTTCCTGAGCTGGAACTAATTGACCATTCAAGTTGTATTTTCTCCCAGATATGTTAAAAGTTTGATGCATGACAAACTCACTGCTATTTCACCTTTTCCTGCAGCTTGTGGCTGCTAATACTTATTTATAATGGATTCATCTGTGTGTCATTTTAGGTTTCGTGTAAAAAAATTTAAAAAAAAAGCTCTTCAAAATTCCCCAAAGCTTTAAGCAACATATTCAGATAAGAAAATTAATCGATGAGCAAAACCATTTGTGACATTTTCTTCTTTTGCAGTCTTAAATTTGACTTCCACAATCTCTGAGACAGCCTTCAAATGTCATTGTCAGCTATTAGAAATAATAAATGCTTCCAATGGCTGACCTGTGTTTACATTCACATTGAGTTAGAGGGCTTTTAAGGCCCGCTGCCAGCCTGCATATAGCTACCGCCTGTGGCATTTAAACAGTTCCTCTCCTTCCCCTCAGGAGTCACAATAACCTGGTGGAAACCTTTTTTTTTTCCTGATGCATTGTTCAGACCCTGTCAAGCTGACATAGTGCAATACATAATGTGTTCCTCTTGCGTGGCTGGTAATGGCTTGCAGGCTGTATTTGGACTGGCTGTCATTACATCAGGTAATCACAATAAGTCTTACATTAAGTTGGCCCGGTTTGCCGCTATTAGATGTCGAAATGGCTTTCTCCTTGAGCTGGCACCGAGCCTCGTGTTCTTAAGAACGACCTGTTCGCCGTTCTCCTGCAAGAGGAGGGCAGCGGAGCGGACAAAGACCTCATTCTCAAAGTCCTCAAGTGAGGATGGAAGCTTCAGCCGCTCTGCGTGGTCGGGGTTTAACTCCTCTGGCCCTTCTGGTTCTCTCTGGTCTCTTCTTTTCCTGCGTTAAGTGATAAGTGTATTAACATTAGGAGAAGTTTGGCTTCCATTCTACATGACTACTAATTTCCTTTCAGGCCCGTTTCTTCCAAAACTAATATCTCAATTCCCATTCAAAGTAATTACTCAAGAACTTAAATTAAAGTCTTTTTACAGTTGTTTTTTTAAATGATGCTGCCAATGAAAATTCAACAGACGTATAGCATCGCCTTCCAGAATGTTATGATGGCCGTGTGTTAATGTTGGTGCTAAAAGGAGCTCTGCCTGCAGTACGTCTGAGTTTGGATATTAAACGTTTGATTTTCTCCTTAATCCTGCATTCATTCAGGATTAAGTGAGCACATTAAATGGTTTTCTTTACATGGGACCAACCAAATGTATGAAAATCACTTGCTTGACACTGTCAGTGTGGCCTTGCAGCAGTTGGACCATGAAGATGCTGAGCGGACCAGGTTTGACCCACAATAAAAATAAAGAAATAACACTTTCCTCCACATTAAAAGCACTGCAGACCACAAGGAGCAAGGCTTTTCACGAGTTGCATCCTCAAATCTGTTGACTGGTGCTTCTGGTCTCTGGAGATTTGACCTGAACACCACATGTATTCCTGCAACACTTCCCAGCCACGTGCGATCAAGGCAATGCTTAACAGCACATTGATTCTAGTGTTGCAGCAACTCTTGTGCCATAATGAACACATTATGTCTGCTGTAAATGAACAATTGACACTAAACATGTTTGTCCTCATGCATCCAGCCTTCAATAGATCCCAGCTGAGGCAGGAAAAAAAAAAAAGTTTAATAAAAGCACTTATTCTGTCAAGTTTGTCTGGGGTATGACTTATGCTTCAAAATGCTGGTGCTGCAACATAAAGTGGAGGCCCTTTTGTTACAGGCAGCAAGGATGTATCTAGAACTCCTGCAAAGTTTTCTGGACTGGATCCAAAGCTGAAGAAATGCTTACACTGTTTTTTTAGCAAAACAAGAAACCATGCCGTATCTTTTACCTGATAGTAACTGAAAAATCCTTATTATGAATGAATCTTTGCCCGTGAATGAAGTCCCGTCTTCACATCTGAAACCCAACGTTCTTAACAAAGTACAGAGGACACAAACAGCCAGTGATGAAAACACTACATGTACACAAGCTCATCACTGACTCACACAATCGGTAAAATCCAATTTATTTATGACATTTATCCACAATACAGAATCAGAATCTATTTATAATGTGGTGTCGCATTCGCTTTTTTACACATCCAGTTTTATTTTTTAAATTGGAACATTAAAGCAATGGCTTAAATTCTAAAACACAAACATATTTACATTTATAAACATAAATATAGACATAAATCAATTCAAATAAGATGAAAATAAACCCATTAAAAGATAATGGTTAGAAACACCATTTTATGTCTTTAAATAAAAGTCTCACACGCAATCTAATCTTTATGAACGCTTCCATCGTCCTGATAAACAGCCCATTTCTTGTATGATTTTCTGCAGAGGGGTGTGTGAATGCTGCCCAGGCTCACTTGCCTCCACATACATTTATCATGTACAGGCAAGTTTTTGCTCGAAATAACCGCAGCTCTGGTTTTGATCAGAACTCTGGCAGCCGTCACAACCTGCTGCTTTGCATCCCTCAACCCTCATAATCACCATATTCTTAAATACCTCAAACACTTAAATGATGGTGGCAAAAGATGTGTTGACATACAGCATACAGTCATGCAGGAAATCTTGAAACAACGCAGTTGCGTTCAGACCAAAATTTTGGTGTATTGAATTTTTTAAAATTTCTATTCCCAACAATAGGCACTCAGACACATCTTTATCTTGCCTCACGGCATGCAGGGAAGCTCAGACGATAAACACCTTGTGTCCACTCTAGATGAAATGATGCCCTTGGAAAATAAGGCTTGACTTTGGCTCATTGCTGTTGTTTTTTTCTTTATCTCCTTCCAGATGTCCATCCTTGGTTTCTGGATCATACCTGCACTCATTTCAGATTCATTCAAAAAAAATTTGCCCATTTTTAGATGTTACACATACTTATTCCAAACTTACTTCACAAAAAATGGTTGATTTCAACCAGTCAATCTCAACACAAGTTGTCTGTGGTCAAGAGTTAGCAGGAGGTAAGAGGTTCTAACATTACGGACAAAAACGTCTTAGCGTTCATATGAGAAGAGGTTTCACGAGTCATCATCACTCGATCAACACTTTCCATTTTTCTACGTTTGGATCCGAAGTGTACAAAATGATGTGTAGGGTCATAAAAACCTTTCAGCATCAGGATGAAATGAACTGGAACCTGGAACAGTTGAACCCAGTGGCCGGATTTGTCAAGTTAACAGGCAGCTCTCTATCCTCTCATCCTTTCCTTGTCTGGCTCTCAAAAAAAACAAAGAAAAAGACAAAATGGTGAGAAATACCAAACTGTAAACGGAAAGGTGTTCCCAGTTAGACTGGGAAAATATTTAATCCTTTCCCAGGGAACCGTGATGAGAAGAAGATCTATATATCGAAGCTGTAGTTGTGTTCTGGCTGTGTTCCTCGACTCCGTTTCACATGTTCTGCATTAAAAACAAACAAAAGACAAAAAAATATTGTGAACAGTCAGGTGTAGAGTGATGCATTGTGTGTTTCATGCATTTGGCCACAAGCAGATTTTACTCTGCTGCCTCAAACTTCACATGCTGGCTTTAAGGAGAGGAACAGGAGAACGGATCACAGCCTCAGCGTCAGTATATATTCACCATTTATGGTGATTTTTTTTTTTTTAAAGATGAATGTGAGGAAAATCAGAATGAAGCAACATTTATTAGTCACCTGAAGGTGTCAAGACAATAGAAAGTTTTCAAAAGAACATAAAAGAACACTGAGAAGATATGACGGATACTCCTGAAAGGCCGTCATCGCCCTGGTTCGTTTCCTTCTCGTTTATTGACTCGGACGCGGTTGCCAGGTCTTCCACAGAGGGCCTCCTTGTCCGCGCACCGTGGCCGCTGGAAAAAAGCCTCAGGGATCAGGTCTTCAAAGGGACCTTCACAACCCTAATCCACCTCAGCATGAAAGTTAGATGACTCTCACCGTGCATGGTTGCAATTTTAATAATCATATCCTACTTGAGGCAAAATGAAATTGATTGACGTCAAGGAGAAAAAAAAATAGGCCAGTGTCAAAAGTAATCTCAGGACTTGATGTGCCCGATGGAGAG
Organism: Antennarius maculatus; assembly: GCA_013358685.1. Taxonomy (NCBI): domain Eukaryota; kingdom Metazoa; phylum Chordata; class Actinopteri; order Lophiiformes; family Antennariidae; genus Antennarius; species Antennarius maculatus. The sequence continues at coordinate 21,424,770 of CM023610.1, read as the reverse complement.
GTCTTCCCCCCCACACAAGAAACCCTTCCACTTCTTATTACAGATAGAAACCCACCTACACACAGTTTAGGTTCAATTGATTTGGCTGCTTAAACAGTAAGAAACACAGCTGACATGTGATGTGCATCACCTCACACGTTTCTTTAAACTGTAATCAGTCATGCCCAATTTCACTTGATTTGACGTTCATTTGGAGTTATTTGGTTTGAATCCGTTCTCCGTGCGACACCACCGGAGCACAAAAGGCCTTTGTTGTGTTGATTGAAATGTTATGGGAAGTCCTGCACATGTCTGCACATACAATCTCACACACTTTTCCTACAGGCCCCCCCCCCCTCTACTCACCAGAAATACGTATTCAGACCATTTTTTAAATAAAAAGAGTTCTTGAAGTTGCACATGTGCACGGCTTTGCCGAAAACGATAAGCTGTGATGATAAAAATGAAAGAAATCACACCTCCGGCTTGAAAGAAATTGCACCCAAATTATTTATGTGAGACTGAACGCTCCATCATCATTACCAAATGAACTCCAGTCTCTGTTTACATGTCGAGCAGCTTGAAATGACTGCAGCGCTGGTTTTGATCAGAGCTCTGGCAGCTGTAACAACCTGCTGCTTTGCATCCCTCAACCCTCATAATCACTGTATTCTTAATATACGTAGAACACTAAAATGTTGGTGGAGTTGCAGGGATGTGTTGACATACAGTATACAGTCATGCAGGGGTTCTGGAAAATACACAGCAGCCTACCGACCTTAACTTGGAAAATCTAAGACTCAGACACACCCTTGTCCTATCTAGTGATCCACAGGATGCTTGGATGTTGCTAAGGATGCAGCTGTGGACCCCATCAGGGACACTTGGGCCCTGCGAGGGTGCATGAATGTCACAGCCGAAACCTGAAGACTTCACCTCACCTCTGCAATCAAAACCAATCCAGCCTAAAATGTTATTATTGCATACTATTCTGGTCGTCAGTAACAGTTAAACCAAAACATATTTCAGAGAGGATGATATTTCCCTCTAATGAGCAGGGTTAGGTCATAATGTGGGAGAACCGGAGATGCTAAATTGCTACCATTCTCTTCCTGCCCTCAAAATGCCAACATTATTCTTTCAAAGTTTCTCTGCGTGTGCAGACACACATACACACACGCAGAGACAAAGTATGTGTCAGAATCCATAGGGGAGGAGAACAAAATGAAACAAGGTGTGGAGTTGCGGAGGGAAAAAAAAAAAAAGGTGAGCTGGGTTAATAATGCTGCATGGCTCTGGTATTAATAATTGCGTAAAGGTGCACGCATGCAGGGTGTGAGTGGAGCTGTGGTAACACGTGTGCAAGTGTGATTGTTCACAACACACACACACACACACACACACACACACACACACACACACACACACACACACACACACACACACACACACACACACACACACACACACACAAAAAGTGTTTTTTTCTTCACACACAAAATAATTTCCGTCCTTCATTCACCTGTAAATGTAACCCCCCGGTCTGCGTAACGATGGATCAAGACCAGACTGAATTCACTATTCACACTCCCTCAAACCATTCTCAGTGGACTTAAGGGAGCTTTTTTTTTTTTTCAGGAGGGAATATTTTCCTCCTTGTAAAACTGGACCTTGTAAATCATGTTTACCTGAGACAGGCCGGACAAAGTGACTGTTAGTGCAGCTCAGCCTGAGGGGGACTGAGGAGCTTTCTGTGGGTTACTTAATGACGTTTTTGGGTTGTAACTAATGCTGTGAGGGGGTTTCTGTATTTCAGAAATCTTGTCTTAAAACTCCAATTATTATTATTATTATTATTATTATTATTATTATTATTATTTTCAGTGCTCGTTCAGAATGAATATACTCATGCAATTTCCCTAAAATGTTCGGTCACCCTCGGAATTCGCCGTCCTGTCAGTCGTAAATAGTGTCTGTGAACTGTTGCGCATTCCAAAGTGGATTTTTATCTTGGGAAAACAAAAAAAAAGAGGCTTTTTTGAGTTTATTATTAATAGTTGAAGTAATTATCATCATCATAACGCACGTTTATGCGCTGCTCTGAGGGTTTCTATTGTGTCCTCGAGCAAATGGAGCAGACGCAGGTGGAACTGCGTTATTCGTGAGACTGCGTGCACTATTTGGGAGGGGGGGGGGGGTTCTACGTCCCAAAAGGAACACGCTCAATTGGCATAATTACGTCTCTCCAATTGAAATCCGTCTGCGGCTCTAGTCTCTAGTTCCCGTCGTGAACACAGGGTGGCGATGCGCGGCTAATCGGAGCCATGTGGCTCCTGTGGGCGCAGATCTCTCTGAAGTTTGTAGGAAGGATTGCGCTCAGTTTGGGAAAGAGAGGCGGTGAGGGTAAAGAGAGCTGGACTCCAGCGAGGAGGGAAGACACACAACCCAGGAGAAGCGGAGACAACTTTCTTCCAGACGCTTTTATCAGGAGAAGTTTTTCTTTTTTTTTTTTTGGGTGCGTTTTGAACGAGAAGAGGAAAAAGCGCAGCGCACCCGTAATCAAAAGTTCTGCGTTTCTTCCCCACCCCATCCCTCCCCGGCTTCATCGATTTCTGGAGTTGGTCGAAATTAAAATCTGAGTGGTAGTGGATGTGAAAAACGGGCGAAGGTATAACACAGAGCCGGAGGAATGTATCCAACTCGGGTAGCGGCGAGTCAGCGTCTCCGGAGATGTCCAGCCTGCGCTCTCTGGATCGCCCTGCTCCTCCAAAGTATTCTGGACCTGAGCGCGTCTGGTGAGTCTTTTTTTTTTTTTTTTAAATTCATATATGTATTCTACTTTTCCCTCGGTAATCTTTTCCTGAGGGATAATGTTATCTGTCAGCCTTGGCCAAAAAAAAAAAAAAAATCTTTGTTGGAATTCCAGCATGTGTCCAAATCAAGGAGTCGGTTCGACTTCATCACACACTTTACGGACTTCTGACGTCCATCCATCGTAGTGCGCATTTTTGGGTTATCACAGCTCAGGAGCGTTTAATTGTATCTTTCCTAACTTAATTCGCCTCTCAAATCCACAAACTGAATCCCTATCTGCATAAGTAGGGCTGATAACCATCGTCCCCCACCCCCCCCCAAAATGTAAGTGATCGATAATTTACATTTTCGTTCAATTGTCATTTTGAAGCCCCCTGCACTGGGAAAGACTTAACTCCATTGGGCAGACAATGGGTGGCTCTGAACGAGTCAACTGGATGGCTATTGTCCCCCCCCCCCCCAACCACATCAGTAATTTAGGTCAGCTTAAACACAAGAGATGGTAAAGTCAATTTAAAGACTTGACAGCTGTTAACAATTAGAAATGACTGATGACGAGTGAGAGGCAGCGAGATGAGGGGACAGCTTTTGGTGAAAAAAAAAAAGAAGCCAGATTGTGGCCACTAGGAAACAATACTGCAATTTATCTCTATTGCCTTTTCCAAAGCAAACATGTCAGTAAATCACTGAACTATTTTCTGTTCGCTGTCGTGAAGCGTTTTTGCGCATTCGACAACTTTTGGAACTATATTTCAACTGAGCATGTGTGGTGATCGCCTCTAAAAAGAGAGGATCAGCTAATTGTATTCGCTGCTTGCTTTCTGGTGAACCAATATGAGCGCAATTAATTCCGTTTTAATGAAATTTGAATTGCTTATTGCGCGCAGTGACGCGTTTGATGATTTTAGGGTCCTGAGTGTAAAGTAAGTGTTAAACAGTCCTCCCTTCCTATATGTGCTGAGATGAATGATACTCGGGAAGGTTTTTTTTTTTTTGGGGGGGGGGGGGGGGGTGACTCATCTCTGTCCTCCCTTAAATACTCCTCCTGTGGTTTTACAGGGAGGTGTGCTGTCCCTCCAAAGCAATCCTCCGTGTACCTTTTTTATCTTTACGCGTCACTTTTCCTGCGCTGTGGCAGGAAGGAATGTTAATCCACATTACTTAAATGGATGAGTTAACTGTAACTCTTTTTTTTTTCAGTGGAGTTTTGTGATTGGATAGGGAGTGGAAGGGAGCCAAGCCCCCTGATTTTCCTCAGCTACATCAGTCCGAGTGAAAATGACCAAATCTTTTTTAGTTTTTAAAGGGAAAATCTACTCTGAAAGTTATTGATGAAGCGAAACTGCTTGGGTTTTGTCCTTCGTCCCATTCCTGAAAGCTCCAGAAAAAGCTCCAACCGCTATCTCTGAGAGGATCTGCAGCTGCTCTGTATGGTGATTCTCATACTTCCTCTTTTCATCCAGATAATTTGCGGTTTCATTGTGGCCTAAACGGTCATGGAAAAGATGACACCAATTCATCCAGAAACTTGACCTATCCACCACCACTGACTCACCTGGACTTGTTTGTAGTGTTTATTTATTTATTAAATGGGCTCTGCTTTTGCTATAATAGAGGTTCAAATATAATCACAGGTGAAGAGAAGTGAGCAGCGCCCTGTGATCTGTATCTTTTGGATGCAAAGTGGCTATATTGTGCAAAAATGATGAGAAATAAACTGCTAGACGCAGCTGCTTGTCTTTAGCTTTACACTCTGGTCAGTCTGCAAACTTCCCGTGAGAGGTCAGAGGTCAGTGGGTTAGTGCTGTGGTTCTCAAATACCTGAGTTTATGTACATATTTTTCATACTACTTTACCTTGTCTGAAACATCAGGATTAGCTTTCTAGGTTGTCTTAATATCTCATTAGGTTGCGGATCAATACGTTCCATCTGTACAGATCCAGAATCTGCACACCTATACATCGGTTTTAGCCTCCTGTGTGGCATTCAGAGACTTTTCTGACCAGGGAAAGATTCTGAATGACAAGAGAAGGAGCTCCTCTCTGAATCTGAATTTGTCAAAAATGATCACAGAACTTTCCGATTAGATTTTACCCTGAAGGGGGAATCACTTCTCTCATCCTGAATTTGTCTCATAGCTGGAAAAATGTGTTCAGACTTCTTTAGAAATCCACTTTGAAAATGTCCAACTTCCCTTAAAAAGGCGAAACGGCAGCTCAGAAATCAGCCCACAAATGGCACAATGAACGCGATCTGAAGTTGTGCATGTAGATAGGCTTTGAGATAATTTGTTTTTCAAGTTTTTTCATTGGGTCTTCTGTGGGTAAACCATCCGCGTCTGGCTTCATAGTAGTAGCGGTTAATGCTTCATCCCACAACAGACTCTGTGTGAATTCAACACAACGGCCTCATGGAGCTTGCTGCATGAAGAATAAATGCATTCTCTTCTGTAAATTCATCTCGGACAACTTGGCGTTCTCCATCAGCTCCTCTCTCTTAGCCCACGTTAGCAGATTTGCAGCCTGGGGCCCATTAGAGTGAGGGTGCTGTCCTCAGTCGGTTGTATCACGCCTATTTAAAACTCCTTATGATGACGACAGTCAGAAGCCGTATAACTTCTTTTTTGCGGTCCGGGCAGAAGCCTCTCACGGTTTGGATTTGGCCCACGGGCCACTAATTGGTGACCTGTTATAGACATCGCTTCACTTGTGAATCACAGCTGCTCAGCTCTAGAGGTCTTTTCCATGCATTTTCGCATAATTGCTCCACATGGTGCTGAATTAAACCCACCACCACCACCTCCAGCAGGAATCTATTTGTGCCGATAGGGTTTATTCTCAATCAATTAACCTAAAATTAAACCCAGGTTTTTGCAGCACGGAAATGCAATTTCTTCCGAAAGCTTCGAACAATGGAATTACCTGCTATACGTTCTAATTTAACCAAATGCATTTAAACCCAAATCTATCATTCCTCCTTTCTGCCCCTTGCACTTTAACTCCTAATAACCTGAGCCATGTTCATAAAAATAAATCGACGACAATGTTTTCCGACTATATAAACTCTGTAAATGTTCTTGAACACGGGACATTTACATCTGTACATAAAAGGTCCTCGGCAGGGCAGCCACTATGTGAAATCTGTTTAGAGTTGCATTTAGCCTTTTAATAACACTCAGGAAGGCTATAAATCATGTTGGGTGGAACTGCCTCGCTGCAGTTTTCAGCAGGACACACTGTTGACACTAAGGGTACTTCACCCCTGGAAAATCTCCTCAGTACTGCAGGCTGAGTGTGTAGGAAGCTTGTCTCGCTCCCCTTGCTACTGCGATGTCTATCTGTACTGTTATATATTCCTTTTAGCATTTCCTCAGACTCCTGTCAAGGGAGCAATGTCGAAGAAACGTCAGAGTTTATAGTAAAAAAAACCTTTTGCAAATCCACCACCGCCTTCCTGTGAGTTTTATTCCACTGGATGTTTTAATCGTTGCACTATTTCTCTAATTTCTCCTTTTTTTTTTTTTTTTTTTTACACTCGGCCGTACGCGGCTTATATTTTATCCAGATGCTGAGGGTCATGTTATGCTCTGTCTGGTTTGAGTGCTACATTTCTCCCAGATAAATGACTTTGCTGTTTAAAAGTCAACTCCCTCTATGCGTAGTGCATGCCACACTAACTCAGGCATAAAGTGGTGTGCATCCCTAAAAGCTTTTGGCAGACACTGAAGAATGTGGCAGGAACTGTATGTGCGAAACAGATGTATGGTGTTTTTTTGGATGAAGGAGGCTGATTTTTGAATTTCTCCATGTTTTTTGTTTTTTTTCCTCCAAGTCACTTAGACTCCATTTTGAGCGTGTGAAAAACCGTAGACATTAATTCAATCAACACACATCCATAAATCATACACTCCCACTCTGTTTTATGTCACTTATTTAAAACATTGGTGTGTAAACCACGTTGTGCACTGGCAATTACCGACTTCCCAGTCGTTATTAAGCACATGTGTTCAAGCTCAGTGTTGCCAAAGGCCAAACTGTTCGGAGAATATTCCGCGCTAATTGTTTAATTGATATGCAGCCAGTAAGGGTTGCTTTATACGATAAAAATATTATGATATCCAATGCATTTTGTTTTTCTTCTGAATTTTCTCATCGCCCTCTTTTCTTTGCGGTTGTTTTTGAAGCAGGACTACCTCATTGATTACCAAAGATTTCACAAGATCTGATGCTCCCTTGTGATGTGCGGTGCCAATAAATGGTACAGTTGTTTTCAATTTCACTGTGGGCTGGAATGTCTTGAAAATATGTTGTCAGTGCTCGGTTGACATAGGAGTTTTGGAAGGAGAGCCCGATGTTGGTTTTCCTTCTCTGTAGATGTCCTCCTGCCAAGTCATCCATAAGCCTTGGTGGATGTAAAGAAGTATGTACATTTCCTGCGTTGGTGTAATTCTGGAAGATTATTTCTACCAATCAGACTCTGTGGGACGGGTTTGGTTTGATCTCCCTCCAAGGGGCAGCGTTTAATTTAATCCAAGGCTAAATGTTTGATAAATTATTGCTGAAAGAGTTTACAGCTCTCACGCACCGTCCTCATACAGTTTTAATTATTTCGTTAAGTCAGGCTCAACAAATTGCATCTAATTTTTAAAACCTTTGCCTCCAACTTGGCTGATGGGAATCATGTCTGTAGCTATCGTTTCTGAGCTGTTGGTCGTTTGTTCTGCACGTGTAATATAGTTTTATTTATTTCATCTGGAAATAAAAGATCAGGTTTTATTTCCGTGGAAATAAAACATGATCTTTCCAGAGGAAATAAAACCTCATTGAGTCCAATGAGGACTCATTGAGTCTACATTGGAGTCAATGAGGAAATAAGATGCAATAATTAAAAAAAAAACCCACTTTTTTAAAACTATTTTCACCCCTTGAAAGGCTTTCTGTACCTTCCATTCAATAGGTTGTATTGATGTCTTTCAACTGCTGTCTGGAAGACAAATTATGCCTGCCACATAAAAAAAAATGTTCTCTGCTGTACTTCATTCGCACGACACAATGAGGCCTTTGCTGCAGTTGTAAGTCAAGCTGTACGTGTGAGAGTGCGCTGATGACAAAGTGAGTCTTTAATGAGTCGAATGGAATCACACACACACACACACACACACACACACACACACACTGCGTATCGATTTCCATACAGTCTTGGCACGGTTAGACGTCGTGGGGCTTCAGGAAACGGCGCTGGCATAGGGAGCTTCACATTTCACCTAGACTGCTCTTCATTGCAGTTTTATCAAATTACGTTTCGCCGCCGTCCCTAGCTAGCTTTTACCCCTGGCTCGATGTGTGGAGATCATGCTAATTTGCTAATTTCGTGTTCAATCCCTCCGGTCACCCCCACCTCCATGTGCCTTGACATCAAAACTTTTCGGCACTGCTCTTATCTGACTGCCGGAGACGAATACTGGCGTTTGTTTTAATTTTTTTTTACTCTTTCTCACACACACACACACACACACACACACACACACACACACACACACACACACACACTGTCCTTCTCTTTCTGTAAGTTTTTTTTTGCCCATTGAATGACTCCTCCACTTGGCCCTCCTTGCCTTCCTGACTGACATGGTACTCTTAGCTACGTGGTGTGTGTTTACCCAACAATAAGTGAGAGCTGTGCGACTGCAAGCCAGCTCCTTCTTTCTTTAGCTACACACTCGTAATGACTCATGCAGACATTCGATAAAGGTTTCTACAGAAGAGGCACCGTCTGCCTTGTCAGATAAGGCCCAAACACTTCATACGTTTTCATTCACTTTAGTTGTGAGATGATTGCGAAGAATCTGTTTTTTCGTCCGAGTTGGGTTCTCTCCATATCGCTCTTGATCACATCTTTGTGGCTCCATCTCTTCGTGGCTGCCCCGTTTCACCCACGGGATGCGGCGGTTACCATGTGAAACCACTGGACCATCAGCTCCGGGGAGATTTTTGTATACACGCGTCACTCTGCTGTTATTAATAGAACATCATCACATATTTTCTTTACAATCGCACAATCCCAAATTCTTCTTTGTCAGCTGTATCATTCAGATCCTTGTTTAACTTTGTCTTGTTTCTGCACCTCCAACACACACACACACACACACACACACACACACACACACACACACACACAAAATGGTGCGACTGTTAAAGCGGAGATGCTTTAGCAACAGGATATTTTAATTTTCCGGGTCATCATTTGTGTTAAGTTTGAATTAACTTCGCTTTGACGGTGCAAAGGTCTGATTTGCGATTCATCCTCTAACTTAACGATGCGGGAAGTTTTTATGTTTGTGTGGCACAGAGTGTGTGAGAAGTGTGTTTTGCTGCGCCTTTTTCTTTCATTTCTTTCCAATGTCAGTCAGCAGCTATAAAAACTACAATCCTGTCACAGTTTGACACTAGATTAGTTGCTGTTAATGGGTTATATGGGTTTTGTTGGTTGACCAGTTGACTCTGGCCATCGAATAGGTTTTATAGAGGAAGAACATGAAGGCGTCCAACTTTTAATTTCATTGTTTTCAGTGGAAAATTCAGAGTTTTATCTATATTTTGCAAATTTTTGTGTTATGGCCATCTACTCTCATTACTAGAGTTGAAAAGATGAAGCATTTTCTTTTTGGTAATTTCCCTTCAGATGAGCTGTTTGGTTGTGGGTGATGACTTTATGTCTCACAATGTGCATATTTTGTTCTGTTGCACAACTTTGACATGCTTGTGCTTTTTATCAGTGTCTTTCTTCTTAGTCCTTATTCCTGTACTTCAGTTTTTTTTTTACCAACATTTAATTACAACCTTGTAGTTATCCAAAGCTGTTTCAATCAATCCACTGGACTTCAAAAAAGTTTCTTGAAACTTAGTTTTCAAGACAGTTCTCAAGAAGCTTTCTTAAAGTCCAGTGGGTTGATTGAAACAGCTTTGAACAACCATGACCTGGATAACTGAGAACCTACAGACATACAGCCTCCTAGCTCAAGGTGAAAAAGTATTTTCACCAGCACCTGTATGTACATTGACTTGTTTGTCTCTCCCATAGCAAGATTAAACCCCCGGATTGATTTTGAAGTTTGGCATTTAGTTACAAGATAGGGCTCTCTGACAATTACTACTGGATGGATTAACATGAAACCAGGTAGAAGAGTGAGATGTGTGACCATCTAATTGGGTGTCGATCCATTATGTTAAACTACTGACCCAATACACATTGGCTACAGTCAGTTAATAGTGGTGTGGACAGCTTTATTAGGTTATGGTAATGATAAGGAATTAGGGTTTAATTGAATTATATGGAGGAGGGCCCTCTGAGGTAAATCTGACTACGAGGGCTTGCCAAGTCGTTTAGGCCGTGACAGCATTAACATAAATACTGTTTATCAAGGACAACAGCCATACTGTGTGAATGCCTCAAAGTGAGCAAAAGTTGGGGCAATTTGTCTTTTTAAAGCAAACACATTTTTGGGTCGAAAAGAAAAATGTTTGGATGTAGTCGGCTCGGAGGTGACGTGGCTGTTTTCTGGCTTTACATTTATCAGCATGATTGTGGACATGGCCTTACTGTGTTTGTTTAACCAAAGGCTTTGTCACATTGTTCTCAAAGCGAGCCCCTTATTAACCAGCAGCTAGTGTTTACCCAGCCACTTCATTCACACACAAAAGACTTAAGAGGGGCCGCCTTGAACTGATGGTCCTCGTCTTGTTGATCAGGGGGTCTCAAACTTTCACATTAGGGTGATGTGTATTGCACTTAATCCTAAAGACAGAACTAAAGCTTAAAACCAGCATTTCTAGAACGTTTGAACACATTGTCTCCAGTTTTTGCTGCAGACGATGGTTAAAAATTGTGACAATAAAGTTCAGGGTCCAAAACTGTGATGGAACCGGACACCAGAATGAAGTAGTGACTCGGCATGAATAGAAAAGCCTGAAAGGCTACAGAAATTAGACTTTCTCTCCAGTCTGATCCTTTGTTGACCACACTGACCAAGGAATCTGGAGTTAAAACGCTCGCTGGCTGTAATTCCGTTGTACTGTGAGTTAAATACCGATCTAGCAAAACGCCCCTGGCTTTCCAGGATGGCGCTTAATTCGGCACCATCGGGGAAATCCTTGCACTTGTGTGGAAATGGAGTCAAGGATCATCTCATGTATTTATATAAACAGCTTTGTCCTTTAGCAAAAGATGGTCTTTCTTTTTTGCATTTCACAAAATTCCTCCCCCAAATCTACCATTTTTTTAAATTTGTGTCTTGCAGAAACTAAAACTGTGAGCATGAGATTCCGCCCATGACTGTTTGCTTGACACCCGGGGCATTGGCGAACCCTCAAAGCTTTCTTTACAGTGGCGGGGAAAAGCCGTTAGCGTTACCCACACAGTCGCTGTTAGCCTTTTAAATCCATTTCGGCCTGATGGTCTCACCATACGGCATCTTCTTTCAAAGGCCAAAATTAATGACTGTGCAGCCCCAAAAACTCTCAAGATTGTGGGTCTGTTTTAAACAGAAAGACGCGAGTGAAAAGAATAGCAGGATGGAAGGACGCAGTCTGTCGTTACGCTGACTGCCGCAGATGCGTTAACCAGAGGTTTTCGTTAACACGCCTTTTGATGTCTAAGCGACTGAGGGCTTTTGTGGTCAAATCGGCTGGAATGGTAATAGGAGGGTATGGAATAGTCATAGGACAGGCGTCTGTCTTTGTGTGACCGAGATGAAATCTTCATCAATGTCGTTTATTTAGAAAGTTCCGCTCCGGATTTTAATCCGGAGTAGACGGGATGGACTGCAATGCTCCCAATCAGGAATTTATATGTTTATCCGGCGGGATGCAAAATACCGTTGTCCCCCCCGCCCCCCACTTCTCTCCGAGGCAAACAGATGGAGTGTTGAGGGGAAAATTGAGTTTACCCATTGAAGCAGTCCCCCCACTTTTTCATATTTCCACTTTGAACAGCCATTTAAGATGTTTATGAAAGCTGACATTGACTTGGAATGAAGTTTACTTAATAGTGCGGTTGTGTCCTGCATGCCAACAGTCCTCTCACACCTCGCTCTTGTTTTCCTGTCTCTCTACATATCTGTCTCTGTCTTCCCCTGACCCCCCCCCCCCTTCCTCCCTCCCCACTCTCCCCTTTCTTTCAAAGCATTGATTTCAGCAGGGCAGGAAATGAAACGGCATTGCCCTGCGACTCCCAGCAGGAGAGAAATGGGCGGGGGGGGAGAACCCGGGGAGGTTAAGAGGAAGAGCTTCATTGAGTAAAAGAAGTCCATTACGATTTTTTAGAGGGAGGGAGGGGGAGGGGGGGTGTTGAAAAGATTTACAGCTTGAGCATGCGAGGAAGGATCGGGATGGGACCGGCTTGGCCAAAGAGAGCGTTAAGAAACAATATTGGGACTAGAAAATATTTTCATTGAGACGTTTGACTGACGGCAGACTTCAATGAACTCTCAGCAAGTTCTGTTCATGTAAAAGCTGAAACGTTTGTCTTAGAGGGGAAACGGTAAAAATTGGACGTTTGTTCGTCCGGGATCGGTGGCCCCTCTAACTTTGACGACTCCTGACCTCCATCCCTCTATCAGAACTCAATGATCTTCTCCTCAGAGGGGCCTGTATAAGAGGCTTAGGCCCGCGTGATCCCACCGCCTGTTTGCTTAACCTCAGCATGGCTGGCTCAGCGGTGCTAAGCTTTACCCACAAGAGCTCATTACCTCTCAGCTCTCCGTCTCCCTCGCCATTTCATCCAGCCTTTGTAGCGAATGGAACATAGGATTTAAGAGCCTCTGATTATGTACACTGTTAAGCTTCTCATACTTAAATACGATGTGAACCGTAGAGCAACAATATTAAGTTAAAATCATGCCGTGTCGATGCGAGGAGCAGTCGAACTTTCAGGAATGCCTTTTGGAGACGTTGGTCGGAGCACACAGATCATATTATTTCCCGGCATTTTGGTCGCTAAACTTTGATGAAATATAACATCTGTCTTGTCATTACAGCCGTAATTGGACTAAAGCGGAGAGGGCAATGCTTTTCCAGACATTTCTTCTCAGTTGCGCTCCACTTTAATGGAATATTTATTGAGATTTTCATTCAAAATGAACAAAGCTGTTTAGAATATTGCATGCATTGTGTAATGACGTTTTACAGCAACACAGGGGCCCCCTAGCTGTAGATGTATGCACCCCGAAGGGCCCTGTTATACAGAAATAGAAGAAAAAAAACCCTTTCTATGAACTTGGTGGTTTATTATTCCTGACATGCTCTGTATACGCACTGATTTGAAATGGACCGGCGCTGATAATTCAGAGCGAGACACATCGCTGCAGCTGTGATTCATGGCTGTTTGAGTGGGAGTTCAAACAAAGGTGGAGTCGACCCGAACCCCCCCCCCCAACACACACACCCTCACCCCGGTACTGTTCCACAGCTTGAACTACTGTCAGCTCAAGGAAGGGTCTTGCAGTAGATTTTTCCTGGGTTCAGAGTCTTTCTTCTTATCCCCCCCCCCCCCCCCCCCAGAACCCCTCAGAACTGTGTCCAAAACAGATAGTGTTTGTATTCCATTTACATCCTGGATTGTGTTTCTGTTTTGGAACTCTGGAAGTGCGAGTAGTGTGTCCACGATGGACAGGAGCGACCTATCCTGACCCTCGGTTTTCAAGCTATTTTTTTAAAAATCCATTTACCCTTTATTTTAAATTAGATTTAACTCCATTAAGTTTTGGAATTGAAGCCTGTAATCAGTTCACACGCTTCCACTTGCTGTTGTGCAGGAAGTGTCCTGCAAGGGGTCAGGCAATTTCCCTCAAAAAAGGAGATGTGCAACATCATGGAGTTAAATGTGATGTTTTTAGACTCCTGAGATGATGTGAGGAAGAACAGTCGTCTTTCTCCATGTCGTCCATTTTTAACTGGAGCAGATAACCCATTCGTAATGAGTGTACTGTCAGCTTGTTACGGGTGTTTAGGAAGTCACACACACACACACACACACACACACACTGCGCTCTGCTGCTTGCTTGCTGAATGAATTGCATTGCTCAGCGGTTTACACAAGGTGCCTCCAGAAATGCTTAGTCGAGCCTCCTTACTTTTTAAGGTGACAGTCCAATTACGTGGACTTTCCTGGTTCACCGGCAATAAAACTTGAACGAAAACAGTTGTCGAGACGGTCCCAGACAATAGCACGGAGGTGTTTTACTGCCGGTGACGTAGCAGGTAGCTGTCCTACATGTTTGCCTTTCAGTCTGTGCCTACGGAGCAATGCAGCCAGAAGGTGATTGGCGGCGTGCATTTGGAAATGTGCACGCCCCATGTCCCGGTGTTGGTGGTCTTGGAAAGCCACCAAGATCACCCGGCTGCTCTGTAATGTGAAAGCAATTAGCAGCCAGCGGTTTTACACAGTGCCGATAGGAGTGGAATAACAAAGGGAAATGTAGGTCAGCAGTGAACCATAGGTACATGATGTGGCCAACGCAGTTCTACAAAACATAAGGTACTTATTTCCAAAAATATTAAGATATTGAAGAAGTTATTGCATATATTTGTAGTTGGATTCATATTTAAAGCTAATTTTACTGTAATGCAGCTTATTTGTGCCTTTGTATGCAAACACATGTTTTTTATTGGCTCATAACAATTAACAGTAAAAACATTCAATAGATGCAGTAAACGGGAACATCAGAACGCTGATTACGAATGCAGCTACTATCTTTTGGATTCTCCGTGTGGTTCGAAGTGAAATATCTGATATTAATATTTATAGTACATTTAAACCCAGATTTATCCAGCTCCCTGCAGATCCCTTTGATGTCGTCACCCTCCGTTTACTTCATCTGATATTCATTTTAATGAGACGGGCATTCCTTCAGATAGAAATCTGCCTCCGACTTATGTCGGAATAGAGTAAATTGGTGCCACACACACATATTCAAACTGAGTTAGATTGCATTTCTTTTATGTGTGTGTGTGTGTGTATGTGTGTGTACACATGCACGTTTACAGTGCGTGGGCAGGTTGCGACCCCCTCTGTCACATCTGGTAACTTGTGGGTTATTTTTTTTCATGGGCTGCTAAATGAGGGGAAAAATACTCGTAGCTGCCCTCAGGAAAACTCACCTGATGTAAAACCATCTAACTTCCTTGTTTTCCCTCTCAGACTTTGCCCAAACTCTCCCTATTTCATATTATACACACACACACACACACACACACACATGCACACACACACGCACACAAATCCCTCTTGTCTTGAAGCAGCCTGCTGTTTTTGCATTTTTCTCTGCCTCCCTATCAATCTGTCAGAAGTTGCATGCCTTTTGTAGCCGGGCTAAGGGTTACACAGGCATTAAAACATGCTCATGTGACCCTGCCTGGAACACGAATATAGCTATAAAGTAAGATGTTCGGTCCTGGCGTCCCAGTGTAACCTCAGAAATCAAATTAAGACAAGACAAGAAGGACAGTTTGGCAGGGTTGCATACACAGCGTGAGCAACCGCAGCCTCTTCACATGGTAAAGTCATTTTCACCTCTGCTGCTGTGGGAAGAGGAGACCCGGAGCAACATCCACCCCTTCTACCCCTCACCTCAAACACTCAGCCAGCATATTTCGGCTATCTGAAGACTGCAAAGCTCCCAGAGCTGAAAAGCAGCTTTTGTCTCAAGTGACCCTCAAAGACCTCTGTCTGCCCGCTCTATCAGCAAATCATAAAGTATATACGACACAACCGGGAGCGCAGGAGTTCACAGAAGAGGATGAGAGATGAGAGGAACAAAAGGGAGGGGGGGGGGGAACCAAGCAGGATGCAATGCAAAGTAAACAATGCTGAATTGTACGGATCAGATGTGAACTGTGGAAAAGATTGTGTATTTGGTGAGTTTTGCATTTACCCTGAATGATGTGATGGGTCATCAGGGTTATGTTTACATGTACTGTGTTTTTTTTTTAAAACTGTCATTTCATTATGATCTCTCCTGGAAGTTGAATGCTTGCACGCTTGTGGTATGCCGGGATAAATTTGCAAAAGTATCTGGTTTTATTTTCGCAAAATAGTCGTGATATGTTATCACTTTTCTCTCCCCAGCCCGGATCGTACCGTTTAGCACATGCATCCAGAAACTGGAGCCTCCATCAGCAGCTATCTACACCCTTCAGTTGTCCGCCTGTTTACTTTAAACAGTTTTCACGGGCGGCTTTGGCCTTCCTTCATCTGTCGTCTCCTCAACTCCCCTTTCAACCTCCAGCTTTTACCCCCGTGTGCATGTCACAATACTCCAATCCATCTACGTCTAACGTCTTGACAGCTTTTCCTCCTCTCGGTGGATTACCTGTTTGGCACGATGCTCCTGTCATTTCCTTTCTTATCCTCCTTCTTGCCCGGACAGGAAGAAAGATCCCGTAGCCAGAGAGTAATTTCAGGAACCACGTCTATCAAAGCAAGGCTCATAAATGAGATTTAGGAGACTTCACGCCTTCTACGCTAAACCTGTCATTTCGGGATTTCCAGGTTTTACTGGAAAAACAAGGAAACAGTGTTGCAGCTTAAACACATCAGCTAGTGTTAGGGAGGGAGTTACGGCAACGTGTACGTCAATATTTAACTTGCAGTATATTTTTCATTTGCAGCATATTTGTAAAACTATATGTAATCATACTTGAATATCTCCAGTATTTCTGTATCAACTCAACTATTTAGTGTTTATGCATTTTCCTCAAACTTCCAGGCAAAAGATCAGGCTAGCCTTTGTCCAAAAGTCTCATCGCTGGTGTTATTGCCCCCTTAACAAAAATGCTGAAAATCTGCTGTAGTCTTCTTCAAATGCTGGTCCCTTTGCCCTGCGCCCCGCCTGTTAGGAGTTAAACTTGTCTCACAGAAGAAGCATAGATCATAAAGAATCAGGGTGGTGCATCGTAGCGAGTAGGAAAGCCCCACTTATATGACAGGGAGTTCAAAAGCTTGTGTTGGTGAACACCCAACCCCTTCAAATCTCTCTAAAACAGACAATTAGCGTGTGCACCAGCCCACAGAGAGCTCTTCATTTACTGACCCTGCACTCTCATGTCCCTGTGGATGGGGGGGAAATGAAAAGAAAATGTTGCCACTGGGATCCATAAAGTACCCCATGCAAATCTGTACACTTCCTCAAAATGCGAAGCTCTAGGCCAGACCTGCCCCTTCTTTGGCCTCTTTCAGCCACTTGTAGCAGCGTAGAAGCAGTGGCTCTGGAGAGGTCTTCAGGCTAGTCTGGGTCAACTCATCACTTAATTGTTAAAATGGCAAATTAACATTGGCTGTAAATTATAGTACGCGGTTCTTGTTTAAATAAAATCGTGACCTAAGTTTCAACTGTGTGTGGAATCCAGTTGTCGCCCCATTCCAGCTAACAATACTTGTTTTGTTTGAGAGGGAACCAGAGCTATTTTAGGAGATGTCATGAGTCAAAAAAAGAAAAAAAGAAAAACCCCACAAGCAACTATTGTATCATTAAAAAAATGTTGTTACCTTATTTAATGAGCTCTCGGCTGGCCGCTTTCGACTTCTGTAAGAGCGAATGATGGGCTGTGTTCGCAACAGAAAACCTAATGTAACACCATCTCTGTTGTGACAAAGGCCTTTAGGAGGGCTACTGTATAACCTACAGCTGAGGGCCAGTGACCTATTCAATGCACTGTGTATAAATGTGTCTGCAAAGGCTCATATACAACACATCCACTCACTGAAATACGACCAGAAACACTGACATGAGGCATGCACTCAAGTCCTGTGGATATGGGAATAATAATGAAGTTCCCAGATCTAGCTTTAATTACCATGAATGGAAAAAGAAGGGGTGGAAAGAGGGCAAAATGGGAAGGGAACAATGAAAGGTGATTATTGGTAATCAAATAGATATCATATTATAATGGCTGGTTGTGATAAGGTGTGCTTCTGATGATAGTAAGGGTCTATAAGAGGTATGGTTGAAGAGGTGAAGCGAATGAGTGAATGGAAGAGAGAGAGTGAACAAACAAGGGAGTGAAAGAGAGTGGCGAGTAAGTGGGGAGGCGCGGGGCGAATCTTTTATGAGGCATGGAAAGCGGGGTGAAAAGAGGAGAGAGGGGGGAGTCTATGCCTGCGGTGGGTCTGAATAGCGGGACCCCATGTCCCCTTTAATGTCAAATGAATAACTCCTGACCTAACACGGGCTTTTAATTGGTAGAACCAGCAGTCGGATGGTAGGCTTTGTCGGTCGTATTGTTTGAAAGTGAGAAAAATGTGCACTTTTTGTCATCACTGTAAAATTATAAATGCTAAAACAATATTGTTTTAGAAATATCCAACTTGTAGTCCAGTTTTCCAACTTCATCAAACGGTTCATATCCTTTGGCTCTTTCGATTTCACATTTTTGCTTCCCTAGCATAGCTGCCCACTGCAAGAGCTATTGAGACGATCGTACAGATCGACCAACCAAAATGATTGGCTTAAAACTCGTGGCTGCAAATTCTAAGGGCCCAACTCAGACTATAGGATCCTTCTATGTTTGGGAAAAGAAGAATCCTTGGCCTGGTGAGATCGAAGGATATTCTGTGCATGAATGGCGGGGCAAGGAGGGGGGGGGGGGGTGTTAGGGAAGGAGGAGAGGAGATGGCTGAAAGAGGCAGCTCAAGCAGAAAGAGAGGGAGAGGGGTTAAGTGGAGGCAGGTGTTCCATGACAAACCTTACAACCCCCCACCTCTTCTTTCCTCTTGTTCCCTCCATCGACTGGTCCACTGAGAGGATGGAAAACTAGGCCAAGACACTTGGTAGTCATTTCCCTCTTTCTCTGTTACCTTCTTTTGTCAGACTTTATCCCACCACCTTATCCTTTTGATCTAATTTATACTTCCAAATTACGGCCTTTGCCTTTTTAATCCCAGGTTTCTTTCCACCGTGTGCTTTCCCCATTGCCGCAGGACCACCTGGCTCTGTGGTTAGAAAATAGTATAAAACTCCTGTAGCTTGAAATAGACAGACAGCTTACCCACTGCTTTGCTCTGCCTGAACCCAGCTGGCAAATTAATTTGGATTGGATTGATGAAAAATCGCATTTTCTCTCATCTTGTTCCAGAGTTTATTAAGCTCCGGGTCAAGAGCAGAGCAGACTAGTGCGCAAATCCAGTTTTGATTACTGGAAAAACAAGGAGCACTTGACTGATGCAATTTAGAGACGTGACGTTCAATCAGTCTGAGATTTTACATTTTGCCCTGTCAAATGTAATTTAGTTAGTGTATTTTCCAAGGACTCATTTGTTGGCTCGTCTCTGTGACATTTTCATCGGGTAATATTCTATATGCATAGATTCTTGATTAGGTTGCCCTTTTCTTGTTTTTTTTTCTCTCTGGCAAAATAATTAAGCTAAATCTGACTAAATCCATCCATGCTTGAGATCTTACGCATATGGCATAAAAGAAAACTTTAAATAAGGTGAAGTAGTTTATGGCGTCGCTGAATCATCGACAGCCCTCTGAGAAAACAGCAGTATTCTCACTGTGAAGAGGGATTGTGTGGTGTGATGCAGACACCATAACTTACATTTGACCCCTCTCCTTCAGTGTGACTCACAGAACTGCTATTGTGCAAAGTTCACACAATAGTGCTTCGCACTGTGAACGATGTTTGTGTGCTCATTTAGGATAACCGGAATGCTTGGAAGTTGCCATGACTGACAAGTGTGCATCTTTTGGTCTGGCGAAACAAAGTGGGCGTCTGTTTGTGCGGACAGAGAGGATATTTTGCACCATTTGGTTCCAGTTCTGCTGTTTAGTGTCATTTTGTCCTCAAGCAACTCCAGACAGTTTTATTAAAGCATCTGGAGGAAAGTCACGCTTGTTGTTGTTGTTAAGTCTCTTTATGACTTGTAGACACATTCATGCATACACACTGTCACACTCAGATCTTTAAGCACCAACAGTCGCTTGTACTCATATCTCCCCTCTGGCATGCATTCCCTTAGTTGCTGAGACGACTCAGTCTTTCTGTTCATGTATTGCAATCATAACATTTCTTTTTCCTTACTGTGCTCTGAAGGTTGGAAGCCTATGAGTGTGTCCTTGAATAACACTCACACACAATTACAGTGGGTGAAGCACTTGTCTGGTCAGTGATTGTCCGAGGCTCCAGTCATCTCCAGAAAAGAGCACTGATAAACACACATGGATAAGAAGGAGCCTCAGAATAGAAACAACCTCAACATTTTTTACCACATTACTCATGGTTAAAGTGTTTTTTAAAGACTGTTTTTTTAAAAGACTAAAGACTGTTCCGCTGGGACAGTTTACTACTGCTGTTTACTATTCAAACCACCTTCTCAATGAGTTTCCTTTAAGAATAGCAGAAGGCCGCCATTAAACTATAATGCAAATAGTCGCTGTATGAAATTTGGTTAACTTTTTATACTCTCATTATTAATTGATTGAGAATAAACAGACAAATGGCACTCAGCGCAGAAGTGAGGACTTAGCTGAAGGGCTCTGCAGTCCTCACCTACCTTTGCAGCTGGGGTGTACTTACTGTGGTTTATTGAGTGCAGGGCACTACTATGAGCTCATATTTCGAGCAAAGTGCAATTGTTTGATGAGCGAAAATTTTGATTTAAAATGATCAAGTTTCCAGTTTCTGGCAGTTTCGTCTGTTTAGACTGGTTTTAAAGTCTAACTCCAGAAAATAGTGAAATACTTTCACCCGACCAGATGTTTAGTCATTTCAAATCCTGAAAAGAGTGAGGAAAATGAAATTATAATATTAACATAATTTTGAGTTGTATCAGAGGTAGATCTCCTGAGATGTAGTCTTTTTTTTTTAAAGACTGCATGTACTTAAACCTAAATCATAGACTGATAGCCAGGTCGCCACTCCATGGCTGCCCTGCTACCTTAATTGGAATGGCGGTGAGATAAAGAGCTAGACTTTATCAATACGTTATCAGCCACAGGAAGTGAGGCGGCATGCCAGACAGCAGTCGTAACAAAAGGTTGGGAAGGATACAGAGACTTTGTTCCACATCTTTGTGTGCATTATGAAATAGTGATAATTAAACCAGTCCCCCTGTATTCCCTCTTGATTGCACTTTGTGAGCTTTCTTGTATGCTGAAGGTTATTTGAAAATAACACTGAAAGATTGTTTGGACACTTAACATTCAGTCTACGCTGTATAGCCCAGTTTAAGTTCCTCATTCAGATTGTGGTCAGTCTGGAAGCAGAACAGGGAGAATGAGACAGAGAGGGAAAGTCAAGCATGAGATGTGAAAAGACGAGCTATCACCCAAAGATGATCGTGATGCAGAGGAAGTGAATGAGAGCAGGAGGGCAGGAGGTTATTGGACCGTTCCAGTCAGTTCCAGAAATGACTTTTCCATGACTCCAGGTATGTGATCTCGGCTGAGCCTTGGGATATCCTTTGTTTATGCTCTGGCAAAAACCCGCAGATTAGCCGGCCTGGTATTCACCTGATTAAAATGACCTTCTTGTGTAAACTAAGTCGAAGAGTTGAGAGCAGCACGCACATACATATACACAAGACCTTTTATGACCTGGACAATATGTCAACAGCTCTGTCTAATTAACACACACACACGTGTACGCTGAGAGTAATATGTGTATGTGTTGTGGAAAGGCCAAACCACAATGGAGGATTAAGTGTTGAAGCCCAATGAAAGAATAAGTAGCATTATGAGGATTATTTGCTACTATTGGGATTATGCGCAAAGAGTCGGTGCACTTTTATTTGGAAGATTATAGATACTTGGATTTCCTAGTGTTAGTGTGAACACATACAGTATGTGTGTCTGTTTTAAAGCCAGTTAAAAGGGTTAAGCAGCACAAGGCTGGCTCGCATATTTTTTGGATTCCCCGTCAATCTTATGTCTGCCCTCCATTCCGATTTGTTCTTTTTGTCATTTGTCTTCACTAGTTCTCTAACATTCCTATTTTTCTTTTATTTTGATCACTCTTTCATGTCTGATCTCTCTTTCTTGTTGTCTGTTTCATATGTCGGGGTCAAGTAGCGTGAATACCCAGATTTCAACCTCGATTAAAATATAATACTAAAAGATCCTTTTTTCTCTGGTCTTCAGGGCCACATGTGCTTTTCAGGTTTTGGATGCAGTTGGATGTATTCATGTGTAGAACCTAGCTGTTGGTATATCATTGCTGACAGCTTGTCATATTGTTATAATGCAGCCTCTTCCTTGTGAGCAGATGGTTCTTATACCTGCAGACTCTTTTTATTCCCCTTGCTGCTGTAAATCCTTGCTAGTTCAAACCTCAATAACATTTAGTGTCTATTTGTGGTGTGATAGTTGTGTATAGATACAATAAACTTACAGCCTATGAATTTGTAAGATACAGTGACCTAATTGAGCTTTGGATTTCACTGATCATTCGGAACAGACTGCGGAGACTGTATGGTTTTCCAGCCGTCTGTATTTACAAGACTGGAACGTTGCACAAAAGTCTAGAAGTCAGGAAAGGGTAAGTTATGATTGCAGCAGCCCCATCATGGAAATATGCTCTGGAAAATACCACCATATAATGTATATGAAAGAGCAGATGCCCCTGATAAAAGTTTTCTTACTCACAAATCTCCTTTGGACTTACGAAGGCCTCAAACATTGCATAGTTTGGCTGAATTAAACAAATGCTTTGCCAAGGGAAAAGGAAAACATTGGACAAATTAGACTTGCAGCAGAAACGTAGAGGTCTAGATATAAGATGGAAATTTTCAACAATGAAATCTCTGATTTCACATTTGGATCTTTCTGCCCTCATTTGAACGGATGCTTTTATTTTTTACATTATCAGCGGTTATTTCAGAGGTCAGGGCAGGGGGTGTCAGGAAGAGGGAATACTTTTTGGATCATGAAATGTACTACATTCGCCTTTGGCTTTGTAATTAGTTCTATAAAATAGATCAAACTTTCCACAAACTTGATTTAATTTCTCTCTGGTTGGGAGTGAGACAGCTTTGAAATGCTACATTTGTTCCAGCCAATAGTAAGTGGGATATTGGCAGGGAAAGGAACATGTAGCCTAAACTTTGACTCCAAGTCAAACATAAACACCAAAATTGGAGTAATAGGATTAGCACATGGCTGCAACAATATCCTGGCATTCCCTGGTGGGGCAACTGGTATAGAGTGTAACTCCCCTCCATGTATGGCTGTGTATCACTTATCTCACCCCTTAGCAAAACCTCACAACAGGTAGTCAGCAGAGCAAAACTGACTCCAGATCAAAGTCGCTGCAAGGGCGCCCTGGACCGAGCAGACCTGCAGCTTTGTCAGATAAAAAAAAAAAAAAGTGAAAAAAACAGTTGCTGGTTTCTGGAACAGTTGGTTTTCTTGGTAGGACGCAGGGCTGTAGAGGACACTGGGAGGAGTGGGAATGTCTAGATAAAGACGACCAGTAGAGAAGGAATGCTGGTGTCCTGCTGAGCTAATCCAAACTGGAAGAAAGGAGAAAATGTGGAAAGCGAGGGAAAGAGGGAGGAGATGGCGAGATGGCAAAAGGACTGTCCCAGGCTTTGGGCAGAGAAAAGGGTTGCTTGAGAAAAAGTCCTCTTCTCATTCACAAGTTCGCCTCTAACTTTCACCTGCTTTCTCTTTATGGCTGCAGGGTGTTCTCTTTTTCGCTGGTGGTCCAACTGGTCTCTGTTCAATCATGGAAGCCTTTGGGGTTAATGAGACAGCTGTACTGTTCGAGGGGTGAAGTCCTTTAGATCAGCTCTTCTCAGTCTGCTCGGCCGAGCACTCACAACTGTCTTCAGTCCTAAAGAGAGGGAGCAAAGCCATTTACAATCTCAAGGGCCATTTATATTGAAACAAACACCTACTTCAGGCTGTTTTGTTTATGACTGGATGGAGGATTTTAGATTATATTGGACCTTTTCTTTGAATTAAATCAACAATTCCTTCCAACCAATCCCATAGACTGTTGAGAATCATAAATGTCCTGATCTCAGATTGAGTATCGTCCCTGAACAGAGGCAACATTTCTTTCTCTCTGAATGATTGATTGTAGACGATCGCTGGTGTGTTGTCTTTTCTGTGGGTAGTCACATTTTCAACCCACATTTGGGGAGCCACAGTATGAGTCCGACCTTTACATCTTCAAAGTCTCTGTATGGGACTGCCCCTACCCCCCTAATAAAGTTAGGAACCAGACCTCTTGTGAGGAACATGGACATTTTTAAGTAACTGCAGATATTGAAAATGTCACAGGGTACACCAGAACTCCAAAGGAGTCCCTATAGACTTATACATAGTGCATCTATTATCTGTTTGTTTGCACTGATTAATTATTCAAAAGATTAATTGAATAGTCTTGAACAGTGTCACAATGCATCTACCCAACCCACTTTTTGGGCAAACCAACGTGTTCCCTCGCTGGTAGAATTCAAACCATTTCCTGTCCAGCTTCCTGTGCCAGGCCTCCTGCTCTTGTCCTGTCTGGTCCAAGCTTGAAGCAATTACAAGTGGCTCAGGGGAAATCATTCCTCACTTCAATATGCTCTACATCATTCTTCACAACACCGCCGACTCACGGTGACAGGGATAATAAGTATGAAGACTTCTATCTCTAAAGACAAAGACAGATTTGGGGATGAACCCGAAAATAATTAATAGATTCCTTAAATGGTAGATGAGTAAAGGCATCTCTGTACCATCTTTTAAAGGTGAAAGGCAATAAATAAAGGTGATTGTTTTTAGATTTGTCATTGTTAAATGAACAGCTGTTTATGGTTGGCTGTCTTTTGAAATAATTTTAATGTATGTCAATGTGTATTTAAAGATTATACATTTGTATTGATTTGTCTTTTGTTTTGTTTTTTTTATTTACTGCTAGCTGTGATATTTAGATGGATAAACAGCGAGGATAAAGCATGAAATTTGCTTCATGGATGGGCGATTGTTTACTGTGGTGAGTGGACCGGATAGATTTCCACAACTGGTGAAAACTGAAGACAGAATTTTTATGATCCCGCCAGTTTCCACTTCTCTCAGTCCATCTCACACAAAGCAGAGGTCAGCGTTTCTTTGTCCAGGCTGTCTCTGCTTTTCCTCCATTTCTCCCCTGCCTGTCTCTTTTGATCTCTGGCTTACCGTTTCTTTCTCTTCTTTTTGGCTCATGAAATTTGTCTTACTCAAGGTCAGACAATCAGATGATTTTGAGCCGTCTCCTAGCTTTAGAACAGGAGATGTTTAAGAGATGTTTTACCTGTAGGCAGTCATCTTTAATCCAGTCTGTGAATAGAGCTTAGCTGGTCTTTGACATTCTCTGATTTGCCTGTTCATTTAGTGTCAGATGCTTAGATTGCACCCCAGCAAAATATCCTTCTACAAATCAATTGATACCTTGAAGAACTATGAATCACAACTTGGGGAAATGTACCCGCATATCAGGAGACAGGGTGAAGGAAAGGAAGTAGAGAAAGAGGAGGGCATTGTTTGTGAGAGATTTCATAAGAGGTCCCTGTGTGAACCGGTCCCCTAGAGGGGAGAGGGCATTGTTCAGGTCTCTGCCCCCAGCTCAAAGCTCCTGCCATGGGCAAGGCTTGTTAGGGAGGCTGCCTCCTGTAGAGGAGGCTGGACAAGGGTTATCAAAGGACAAAGGAACCTTTTGGTCTGCTGACAGGCGGACCGGTCAGACTCCAGGGTGTGTGTGTGTGTGTGTGTGTGTGTGTGTGTGTGTGTGTGTGTGTGTGTGTGTGTGTGTGTGTGTGTGTGTGTGTGTGTGTGTGTGTGTGTGTGTGTGTGTGTGTGTGTGTGTGTGTGTGTGTGTGTGTGCAGGAATCTTTCTCTTGCATGCTTGTACGTGTTTATTCACACCAGTTGGGTCTTTGTGAATAAAAGGCTGTTGATGGCTAGCTGGCTGATCAGCTCCCAGGAAACAGACGTTCTCTGTGGGGTGTGTGTGTGTTGATAGAGCGCCAATCACAAATGCAATTGGGGTGACAGTAGGAAATATTAAAGCACATTTCTGTTTATTTCACCAGTGGCTTGTATACGCCGACCATTCTTGCAAACAGCCATCATAAGTTAGATTTCCTCATCCACTGACATGTTTAATGTTGGATTTTGCTCAGGATACAGTTGCGCAATTATTTTCCTTTTGCGGAAAACACAGAAGAGCAACTGCAGCCTGTCAATTTTAATGCGAAGTAACAAAAGATGGAACTTTTTCTTTTTTTTTTTGCAGGACAAGTGCACCTAATATGGTACCCACTGGTGTAACTGTCCTTTTTTACTTAGATGGCTGCTGTTTCCTAAAGCTATTAGTAGACTTCTTAACAATATGATATTGTTATATACAGTATATTATAGGAGGGTGGACTTCAAGATTTGTAATATTCTTTAATCTGGGTTCCATTTCTGTTCTGTCTGCTTGTTCATAACATTTTGTTTTTGGAGACTAATTCTAAAACCATTTAACATTTATTGAAATCGTGCCTTTTGCTGCAGTTTTTTTTTTTTTTTTTTATTCTTTGGATTTCAGTGGTTGTAAATTGGGTTTAGTCATACCAAATCCAACTTACAACCAGTGATACTTTCCTACAGATTTCACAGCCAACTTGACACCCGGACCATGTTTTGCTAAATTTGTGGTGGAACCTAAATCCTCATGGTAATCACTGTGGTGGGAATTTTATCTCGATCATTATCTCCCTGCCATCTGCCAGGTGTTTCCAAGAGTTTGGCAGGTCTTGTTCTCCTCTTCTGCCAACACATGCTCATATCCACCCACCTCTCATCAGTAGAAACATGAGCATTTCTATATTTTGCATACATTTTATTTTTCCAATTTAGTCCAGCCATCTTTTTTTTTAAAGCGGAGACTGATGTCTTTATTTCAATCTGTCAGATTCTTGACTGCGAGTTTACACTAACGCCATCATTTGAACACATAATCATACGTTAGTCCCTCGTTCTCTTCCCGTCGTTCCTGTCCCAACGCTGTTTGGATCCCGTTGGTCCGTGGATCCCATCCAGTGGACTGACCCAGCAGAGCTCAGTGACATTCCAGGAAGAGAGCTGACTGGGTAATCTCATTTGTTTTTAATTATCAGAGAGCTATATTCTTTATTTGTGGGTTATGAAAACACTGAGGACTTTATTTCCTGTCTGCGTGCAGCTCATCCTGGCGTGCGGTCTTTTGTGTGCGACCCTGTGTTGTGGTAACCAGTGACAAAACGGCGTTAGTAGTGTGTTGTTATTGGAAGGGATAGCAAAGTCGACAATGGTCACACAACCGGATGGTCTGAATTACTGGTAAATAATTTTCTGCCCTGTTCTATCTTTGCTTTGTATGTCAGTATTTCTCTTTTTCCATTCATGTGTTTCACATTCATATCTCCTCATTTGCCCTTTTGTTTTATTGTTTATGAATGTTACACAATGGAATCACGGAGCAGTTGTTTTCCAGACCCAGGGTTTCCCGAAGCAACTGTTTGTATTTAAAAATAGAAAAATGTACCACAGCATCTAAATTAATCCAGAAAAGAACATTTTGGAACCAAAGTTCTTTGTTCAAATGATCACAAATCACATTTTCACCACTAAATATTAATTATAGTGCTGTTTGTTGAAGTGTATGACAATAATTGTATTTTATATGATAGCCATGAGTCGAGGTCTCTGACTGACACACTACACCAGACACTGATGGTTTGTTGAACCCTCTGTGCCTCCAGCGGTGACAGCCTTCAGAGCTGAATGCCGAGGTACCTTGATGGATTTGGTATGTTATTGGGGGAGACATGGGGTGTTACACCCCCCAACCCTCCTGCTTTTGAATGTGTGTATGTGCATGCCTATTTTTGTGAAGGTAGAAGGCCATGAGCTCTCCCTGCCATAGTCCAGGAACTGATTGTTTGCAGAAACTGTTTGCAGAAACTGATACCAAAAAAAATCTATAATTGAGATTTTCCTTTTTTAAAATACAAAAAGAAAACAAAAACTAACCCAAAACAATGTTGAAATACAAAGGGTCTGTAACTGCTCATCCTGTTTAGCCTCAAGGGGCAGCGGGGCTGGAGCCTATCCCAGCTCAGAAGTGTGGTATACCCTAGACAAGTCGCCAGCTCATTGCAGGGCCACATAGAAAAACAAACAAGCATTCTCGCTCCTGGTTAATTGAGAATAACCAGTTTTATTGCATATTTTTTTGTGGTGGGATGAGACCGGAGAACCGGGAGGGAATCCACACAGAGAACATGCAAACTCTACAAGTTTCACAACTTCCTTTTTTAGAATCAAAGCGTGCATGAAGCACGCTATGCCTCCTTACTGGCAATGATGGATAGCGTTCTGGAGTACCCACAATGCAGCACACCTTGGCAGTATCTCCTGATGCACTATCGGTTCCACTGACTTTGACTATGATTGATTTTGATGCTGAGATACGGGCAGCTCTACAGTCATGGGATGAATAAACGGAGGTTGTATTTTCTTACAGGTTCGCTTAAGAGCCTCATGTGATTACAAATGTTTAGTTGGAGGATGAACACCTGTCATGGTGTGAATACACTATTTTTTTCCCCATGTTCTGTCCAATGGAAGCACATTTTTCTAAAATACCACAAAGAAACATCAGATTGTTGTGTTGTTTTAAAGAAAACCTAAACTTAATTTCTAGTGATATTTCCATACCTGATTCTCCTCCATTCTAAGGCCCCGGTGTGAAGCAGTTTTTCCCCAAAGCGAATGAAACGAAAAGGACCACCCATAACCATTTAATAAACACACACTCAAACCGGACCACGCAAAGGATTTTCCCTTGTGGCACAAATGTACACACACACACCTCTACCGTGGCAGCGATTTAGACAAGGATAGACATTCTGATAAGGGCAGCGCTGTCCCGTGTGTACGGAAAGGAACATGCATTATGTCTGTTCACACATGCACTATTTATGAGACCCAAAGACAAGGATATACACCCCAGCACACAATCCCATGTAAATAGTGTGCACCATATTTGTCACAATCAGCTGACTGCTGAGCCCACCAATGGTAAATGAAGTGAACTCCGTTGAAGTGGGATCCCAAGGTGTTTGACATCTGGTTTGCAGAGTTTTTTTTTTTTTTTTTTTAACATGTAAAGTTTAAAAAAAAAAAAAAAAAAAAAAAAAAAAAGAAGAAGCTGTTTTTGTTTCATGGTGGGCCGGGATTGGCTACCTGCATCACCACAGCTCAACACAGGAAAAAACAAGTCAGTCGTGAAGCAATGCTGCATACCAAGTGTGTGTGTGTATGTGAGAGGGAGTGTTTTTAATGGTAATCAGGAAGGGTGTCTCTTGTCATGTACATTATTGATTGTTTTCATTATCAATTATTCTTCTGATTAGTTTTTAAAAGACTAGAATTGATAATGAATATTAAAACACAAATGGCTTTAGTTCAAACTGTAATCAGAAGTTCAAATATAATAATCTTAGTTCTGATTTTATTTTTACTCGACAATATAGTGATTAAATCTCAGTTCTACTCCTGATGTTTTTTATTCATACACACCTGCATGCAACCTTCTAGAAGTCTTTTGTTGCAAAAATAGTTTTTAACCCATCTGTCAGTGATACGCCTACTTTTGCACTGAACTTTTAGTGCTCTGTTTTATTTTCTCCTCCTTTCTGCAGCCATCATTTCAAGAGTAGCTCTCGTAAAAGAGGCACAAAGCAGCGACACTCGGCTCTGGAAAGCCGAGTGATAATATCTTATTATGATTCTTCTTTCTTTCACATCTCACTTTTTCATTCCTCCATCTCATCCTCCTTTTTGTTCCCCATTCCAGCTCATTTTGCAGAGTGTTGTTCAAAAACAGGCATTTTGACATTGAAACCCTAATTGAATGCAGGCATCTGTGGATAACTGAAACCATGAAAGGGGTGGATGTGGGGGGGCAGGGGGCTCGGCTTCAGCATTAAAAGACATACGACAATTTTCAGTGTGAGCTGCTCAATCCATTACTGCTTGCAGTGAAGATGCAGCATACTTGTGTTTTCGCAGTTATTCCCCCCCCATTGTGTCGAACACGTCTTGAGACCCACACCAGACAAACTGTTACAGCGAGAAAATAGGGCAAACGATTTTACATCTTTGGTTAATTTAAACATATTTCATTCACTACTGAAGAGTCTTTGTTTCCATTTTTCTCACGAAGAAATTAAACTAGCATCGACTATGTGTTCTGACTTCATTCTCAGGGTCCAATATTGCACTTTCTCACTTGTTTTTTTATTTGTTATTAAATGGCCGTGATGCACCAGTCTTCTGAAATGCACCATGTTTTTCTTTTTTCACTTCAAGCCATTCTTTCTGTGCAACAGTTCATGACCCGCAGTGTTAGTGGTGATTTCATCTCCCCTGAAAGAACTTTGAAATGACATGTAGAACATAGAGAAAAGTCTTGGGACTGAGCTGGACCTGAAACGTTGTACGTTTGGATGTTACCTTGATTGTGTTCTGGCCTGTGAAATTTCTAGCAGTGTCACCGAATTTTATTTCTATGCAATTATACATTTCATTTTCTGCCTAGCTTGGCTTTCCCACACAGGCAATCTTTGATTTATAAGAAATGAAAAGAGCTACACAAATAGAAGAAAACTTAAAGGTGCAGTGTGTGCATCTTACTCCAGTGTTTGCATTTGTTTTTGATGAGTCGCCTGATTCTTGATGCTCTGAAGAAGATGGGACTTCAGGGATTTGTCAGACGTTGGTTTGGTTGCCATTCTGTCGACTCAATCTGAGCTCTCTCTGTTTGGTTCTGCATCGCCTCCGTTTATTGACATTGCTGCACATGGCCTAAACAGCACAGTGTACCGCTGCATGCACGCTCGCACACACACACACACACACACACACACACACACACACACACACACACACACACACACACACACACACACACAGCTGTTTTTTTTGGACCTGGGAGTCTAAGACCTGCATTTTCTTACCTCTGCAGTGTGGAGAGACCAGATGCATTGTGTGTGTGCGTGTGTGTGTGTGTGTGTGTGTGTGGGGGGGGGGGGGGGGCATTTCCCATACTCCCACTCCTGTATCGGTCAGAGATCATAGTGAAGATACAGACAGATCATTCTTTAACTTGTTCTTTTGCAATAATTTTAGAAAAGAGGACAAGAGTTAATTTACTATCTTGCTCTGTTTAATGTCACTCTCAACAATGTGAACACACACACATACACACACCACTTAAGACAGTTGCGTATGACCGGTGCGTGGAGCGGACGGTGCAGCAGGACATCAGTCAGTGAGAAGGAGTACGTTTTTATTGCGTTCCATCATATCGAGCACGGCGGAGATCGGAGGAAAGAATGTGATAGAGGTCACGATCTGGATTTGAAATCACTGCAGCAGGAACGTGTGGGGGAGCACCTCACTCCGCTCAGCTTAACAAAACCTCAGCCTTTACAGGGGGAAATCAGCCTCGCACACATAAACCACACATGACCACATTTACAAGCCACTTCAAAATGACTCGCACTCTCCAACGAATTAGAACTCGTGTTTTTTTTTTTTTCTCCTCTTGTCTTAAAAGCTGTTGTTTTTTAAGAATCGTCCCTTGCAGAGATGGAGTTGTAGTGGTGTGTCATGGGATGGAAAGCATATCTTTAAAAACCACACACTCTTAAAAAAAAAAAAATCCACTTCAACACATCCTCCCAAAAAAAGTATTTTTATTTTGTTAAGATGTTGCTTAAAGTGAATGAGTGTGTTTTAGCTCCGTTGTGAGCCAATGACAGACCGGCGGTGCAGGATGACTGGAGACCAGTTGATAAATGGGATGTTTATGAGAGGAGAGCTGGGCTGTCATTAGCGAACAGACCTCCACCCTCCATGAGTTCCATCAGGGCCATATTCTGGTAAATTGGAGGATAAGTAATGCTTAACTACTCCAAACTCCCAGCAGCCTCCCAGTTAACAGCGTTCAGTCCTGGACTGTAAGTACAGATGATGATTTACTTGTTGCTAAATTATCCCTCATAAGCCCATTCAGCCATCCAGCTAGCAATCAGCAACAGTACAGACACTGGGCACTGGTGGCTACTATAATTACCAGTCAATGGTTGTTTTTACAGAAAACACATAAATACACAGAAGCAAATGCCACTGATGCTACCTGCATCATGGGAATGTTTATCATTGTGGTGTTTCTGTGTAGTTTCATGTGGGTACGTTCATTTTTTGCCAACACTGAGGTCTCCTGGTCCCCTGGAGTCCTCATTTTGTGTCAAAATATCTTCATAAACATCTCAATTTTACATATCTGCTAAGGTCTGAATCAATTCTAATGCTCCATGACACTGTCCTCATTGGTCAGTTGAAAAATTCAACCCAGATTGCCTCTCCACTAGGAAACACGGAGGAGGTCTTTTCTGCAATCTGATCTTGGCAAGTTGTTTCGATGCAAAAAAAAAAAAAAAAAGTCCATTAATGAAGAGGAGTACCAAGAGATATTACAAAACGCATTGCTTCCCTGCCCAAACAAGTTATGTAGTGGAAACACGAGACAAGAGACCATTTTTCAACTAGATAATGAGCCGGCGCGCTCATGACAAAAACAACAAAGTCATGGGTTTAGCGCCATTCGGTCGGTGATGTTTTGGCCTGGTCGGCCGCCAGATCTCAACCACAGAGAGAATATATTACATCAACCCCAAACTGTTTTGCAGAAAATCTGATGGTGCTCACCATTTGTGGGAAGCAGTCGGAGATGAATGGAACATCAGGGATGCAGTACACTGCATTTGGCATTCAGGCAGCTCGCCCACATGGCTGCATTCTCTCAAGACTATCAAGGAAAAAGCTTTAGGAAAACATGCAATGCAGTGTCATTGGTGCTTTACTTGTGTTAAAATGAAAGTGTTAGAAGAATATGAAAAAAATGTGTCCCAGGAGTCTTCTCAACGGAAAGTCTGCCTGGTGTTTTATTTTGAAATTTGCCTGGATGTCCTTTGCCTTTCCCCCTTGTCTGACTTCCTGCCTGACTCATTCCTCTCTGGACGACTTGGCGTGGAAAAAATAGACACAAAGGCACATATTTTAAACGGAGCAGAGTGGAGAGACGCGTCTGAAACGCAGCGCATCTGGTGGAATCACAAGCATTGTGAAGAGTGGCTATTATCAGCTCACTGGAATGTGAGCGGTGGAATCACGCCATCAGCACTTCGGCAGACCATCTCTCTCTCCTTTAAATTATATCGTACAGTCAGGGACTCGTATTCAATGGTGCATCTGAAGCGATGGAGCTGGCGAGCCGCTCTTGGCCAGAAGTCTACCTGCTATTGGTTCCTCTCTTAGCACGACAAGTCCAGAAATATGCTTTCATGGTTCTGGACTGAAGGCAAGAGACTAAGTGTCTCCTCTTGGTTTCAGGCAGAAAATATTTAACAGCCCTCGCATTAAAGGATCAAAACTGCATTTTAACATGGTGAGAACCTGGCTTGGACTCAACAGCACCAACCACAATTCTTTTTTTTTTTTTTTGCTCTCTTATATGTAGCTCTGCACAGACATGCTGAAAGTTAATTTAAAGGTATGGACTGGTAAAGGCTGCATCTCACTGGAATGAAAAAAAAAATAGCCATTGTTCCTAAAGGTGGAACTTAATGGTATGTGAAAATCAGATTATGTTTCAGTTAACAGTTTCTGAAGAACTGCCACGGTATGAGTCACAGAATGTGCGTGATCTCACCATCACACCAGTAAAAATCTGTTTTTCAGAGTTTCTGAAGATATTTCTTAATATCCACTGCCAATTCTAGTGAGCTTCTGCTATTCAAACAGACACATACCATGTGAATCTTATATTATCTTACCTCCTGTACCTGCACCATCTGTCTGTCCTCCCATATCTCTTATGTAACCACATAGACTTGCTGGTTGTCCTCATGGTTCACCAGTTCACCCCCTCTGCTCCATTCCAGTCTTCCAATAAATAGCATATAAAAGTCCTTTGGCGACAGTTTCTGGAACCAGCTCCCTCTCGCTGTTATATGAAATCGTAAAATGTAGCACATTGATCAGTTTTGTCTGTGCAATGGAAAGTAATACAGCCCTAAAATACAGTCTCAGTGATTTTAATAAGTTCCATTCCTCTATCTTTTTATGGGAGTGGTTCCGGGCAACACAAAACAACAAATGTTCACCATGGAACGGAGGGATCTTTTCGCTCTACTGGGATGATCATCTGCAAGTTTTCATGGAGGTTGTGGTGGCAGCGTTGACAGGTGTATCATCAGTCTAACTCAGAGGCCTGTCGGTACATATTTGTAGTTTGACAGAAATCCCAGAAGGAATGTTCAACAGTTTCCTGTTGGCAAAACCAGCTATTAAAAACCTTGTTAGGCGTATTATCTATAAAAAGGAGGATAAAAGATGTTCTATTGTCGTTAACTTGTTACTTTCTGAGTTACAAGTTAAATATTCAGTTTGTTGGACGGAATGTGCAGCAGTTTACCGCCATTCTGAGACAGGATACAACCAATTAGCGCCAGGCTACCACTAGTTTGTCTCAGCCGTTTCATCATGGAAGTGAACCTTCAGCTTTTGCAACAGTACCTGAAACCTGATGAGCTTCACCAGGTCGGCGTAATCCCAGAGGAAATTCTTGTGTAGAACCTCAATAGTCCTGACCTGTAGATTGATCATCCGACCCGGATATATGGTTGAACCACTAATTTTACCATCTAGATGGTTGTTCCCTCAGGGCAGCTGGTACTGACAGTCTTCCAGGTTTATCCAGTAAAGAAAATTCTACAATCTGCTAAATGTTGATGACTTGGGAAAGACAGAATGTCCACAATTTTTGTTAGCAAAATCTAGACAGAAGTTTTCTTTGATTTAAAACTTTTGGGAATCTAAGAGAAACAGGATAACACAGAGACTCCAGAAAGTTTCTTTTGTTTCAATCATTTCCTGGAAAATCGTTCACTGAATGGATGGAGTGGAGTAGTATCCGTTAAATGGAGCGCAGATAAAGATTCATTCCTTGGTAAGAAAAGTTGAATTTAATTTCACCATTTTGAAAATGCATCAGAGGAGGGATAGCACAGACCACGATTGGCGTTCTACCTGCCTCCTGACACCGCACGTAATAGATCCGAGGAACAGGACAAACTCGCATTGACGGACAACTCGACCAGGGCAAAGCAAACGGAGGATATTTGTCCTCTCATTTTGTGGCCTGGACCCTGTATTTACATGTCATTACTGACCTCACCTTCCACAAAGCGTTCATTCATGCTGTCTGTCCCTCTTTGCACTGCACTGTTAACTTCCATACACCGCCGTCTGCCTTTAAGCCCCAACTAAAGCAAAACCGTCAGGCCCAGAGGGAATTAACTTTTTAACTATTAGCACTCGTTTTCCATAGGAATCGATTGTAACAGTTTCCCGACTTAAAGCACCAGAGACAAGTTAATAAATTAGATTATTGGATAGTCTGTCTGGTTTGTTTAAAATGGATTGATGGCAGGCTTCTGGACAGGATGGATATTTAACACCTGTGCATTTGTGAGAGTCTGAAAGTCCATGAAACCATGTCCTCTGTCCATGAATCCTTTTATCCATCCTCTTATCCTCTTTTTTTTTCTTTTTTCTTTTTTCTGTCTTGACTTCCATCTCCACGTCTACTCCCCTGTGTCACCTGTCATTAATGGGTCTAACTATGGCAGTGCATCGGGGGCTGCAGGGCAACCGGCTGTTGGTGAGGCCAGTGAAAGTAAGACTACATAGTTAACAAGTCAAATTGGAGGTATTTAGAAATAATGCATTTGAAACTTGACCCACTCACAACTCGGCGCGCACACACACACACACACACACACACACACACACACACAAGTGGTCGATAGCAGTTGTGGATTGAGGTTGTTAGTGGGTTGATGAAAAGGGAATGGGAAGTGTGTGTCTTTGTGCGCACTCAGACTTGTACCACGTGTGACCTGCATTCCTTGCTGCTTGGTTCATTTACACATATCGCCTTTACGCGGTTAAGGTTAGCACACACGCATCACTCCAGCTCTGGGTCTAACGTCTAAAGAGCTCCGAGTTCATTAACATACCAGTGTGTTATAATGTATTTGGCATCTGCTTCCATAGCTGCGCCGCATGTGCCGAAGGCCCGGCCGTATACATGCAGGAAACGTCCTGTGGGATATTATTAATTCCCTGAATGCGGATATGAAGTCAGAGGCTGTGTCAAACACTTTGTGCAGTTTAATCATCATCTGGGATGTTATCCATTTATGTGTTTGAATGTTGTTCGGTGATGTATGTCAGTATTTTGTGTCCCAGACGGAAGACATATGGTGGAAAGTGGTTCGTTGGCTCATCATGGCCTCGCTTGTTGATGAGCTCTGATTTGAGGTATTTACTTCAAAAAGTAATTTTAATTCATGTTGCAGTTTTAATATTAAAAGGGTTACAAAAGAGCAATATTAGTATTGACCATAGATGGTTCAGGACAAATGCGACCCATTAGAGTTCAACGTTTGATCAAATTTATTTAATTGGAGTGAAAGTGGTCATCGGGTCTAAACAATGAGTCTCTGAATTTGAATTTAATTCAAATGCGCAATTTTACAATTTGGACAGTTAAAAGTTAAACATTTAACAATCTGCACTAACTTGCTTGAGCTAAGCTACTATATTAAATTTTTAAACTTCAATGTTTTTATATCAAATTTAGTAACATCAAAGTTGATGCTTGGAAACAGTTGGACAGCTTCATGGTGTACTTTTATGGAGTGGTGAGGAGTGGTGGGCGAATGGCAAAATAGAACGAAAGACTTAAACTAAAGAGGTTGATTTTCTATCATCTTTACCCGTTACAAGTCAGGTAGTCAGCCATAGATGGGCCCCTCTAGGTTCAGGGGCCCGAACAGCTCTGGGGACTCAGGAGCTTTCAGTCGCCCGCTCCACCAGAGTTCCCACCAAGCCAATCTGAGCTGATGCTGGTCAATTAGAGAAGCTCATACATGCGCAGCTGCACATATTGAACATTCCTGGAGCAGGTGGTGAGAGGAAGACGGTGTGTCAAGCATGCGGCGTCTCCGTTAAGGCCAGCTGGGCCGGCTAGGAGCCACAGGTTCGCTGACTGGGTTGAGGCTCCTTTAGAAACCGAGGCCTTCTAAGGGGCCGTTTTAAACTTCACCGTGTGAAACACATCACCCCTAACTTGGTGCACATTACTTGTGGATGAAGTAAAGCTGCAGAGTAAAGTCGACTTGCTGTGATCAGGAGCGTCATGTATATTCACGATCTTTGTTTGTTAAAAAGGTTCAACCACCCAGAGGAAATTTCTCATTTTAACATATGTTGAACTAATTATAGAAATTTAGGTCAACAAGAATTGTAATAATGGTAATAATGATTTTTATTTTACTGCCACAGTAATTAGACATCTTTGCGAAACATTCAGTAAAGTACTTTAAGAATCTATAGTGCAGCATAGAGGCACTAGTGATTAATTTACCTGGATTTACCGTCTTAAAAGAAAATATCTTCCCTATTTTAATGTATTCTGATCATGATTGAACCAAAAATCAGCCTAAAATGGAATAAATCTGAAATGATTGTCCAGCACAGGCGTGGAGCTGTTGTACTGGTTGGTACTGATCTCCCACGGGTATGCTGGAAAGTCAATTAAAATGAAAAAATGTATTAAAAATGCAGTTCTGAACTTCTTCCAAGTCCATATCTTTGAAACATGGTTTTCTATAGGGGAATAGAATCATAAATGCTTATTAAAGATGTGGGGTCATAGGATTTTTGGCAGCTTGATGTCATGCAGTGTAAAACCAAAGACTTCAGTGTAAAGTTGAGCCAGCAGACAAAAGTGCAATGAAAAAAAAGCCCAGATCATTTAACTGCATTCAGAGAAATATGTCTGGAACATCGAGAGCAACCGTCATCCAAATCAGAGATCCAATGAAAAGTCGCCAGATTTGAATCAGGCACCTCTCTGGGCATCTTTGTACCTGCTCGTGATGATGTGATGTCAAATCACCATCCGTCAAAACGAACTAAAGACGGCACACATGTCGTCTGGAGAGTCAAAGGAGATGGGGTGGATTATGGGTAATCAGACCGGGCCTCAAGACTGAGACTGAAGATGAGCGGGAAAGGAATGCAGGAGGGAGGGAGGGATGAAAAGGAAAAAACAAGGGGAGAAAGGGCTGTCGGGGATAATGGAGTAGCAGCATTTATCAGTCTCTGGATCTACATGTGGGAAGAAGGGACGTAGAGGGAGGGAAGGAAGAACGGAGAGATGGATTTACAGAGAGAGGGAGGCCGGCTGATGGGATGGGTGAGTGAACAAGGCAACACAGAGGTCAGGGGTCATTCCCACTGAGGTTTTCTCATCTTAAACAAGCCAAAGAAAAGTCCCTTCATTTTTTTTCTTCAGGAGATTTATTTGCGAAGGTAATGTATGTGTTGGAGCGTTGGGTCGCTTTCCTGATGGTCCTTAATTCTATAAAATGATTCATGAAAAGTTTATTTTTTCAAATTAAACCAAAAAGTCACTTTTTAAAAATTTTTTTTTAAAGCAACATCTACGTCAAAACCGACAAAAGTCTCCTCACATTTGAGAAGCTATAGCGCGAGAAATGTTTGCCGTGTTAGCTCATTCCAGATTAGGTTGGTTAAAGCAGTTCATTTAAAAGTTAGAATTTAA
Organism: Antennarius maculatus; assembly: GCA_013358685.1. Lineage (NCBI taxonomy): Eukaryota > Metazoa > Chordata > Actinopteri > Lophiiformes > Antennariidae > Antennarius > Antennarius maculatus. Next base: position 21,386,223 of record CM023610.1, on the reverse strand, counting down.
TTTTACTCGATGAGACATTGAATTTTCAATCCAAGGAAGTAATACAGGCTTTGGCACTCGCTGAACAAAAAAAGAAAAGAAAAAAAAAGGAAGGAGCACAAATGAATTTTGGTGACATGGAGAGAGATGATAGATGAAGTGGACGGAGATAAACGAGACAGACGTTGATGAGTGAAGTGGAGGAGGGACAGAAAGGGATGCTGAGTGTGCCAGGGTGTGTTTTCCCAGACCTCTCTGCGTCCCCTCTGGTTGACCCCCTCCTTTATGGCTCTTTTACAGCCCCTGCATACTGTAGCCGTCCAGATTCTGTTCTCCGGGGCTCTGCTCCCCTCGTCAATCCCGGCTCCGACGCCTCAGGCGGGGTCAGCTGGCTTTTAGCGCCGCGGCTCCCCAGCAACCCCCTTCCCCCTCACCTCATTCCCTTCTAATTCACACCAGATCAAATATAAGCTCCCCCTTTTTTTGCTCCATTGTTTTAAGCGAGTGTCAGCCTGACACACATTTTCTAACACGGCCATCCGTCAAGGCTCCGGCCAGTAAACGTCGACGAAGAGAGAGCAGGTGTTTCTCATAGTTTATAAATGAGAATAAAGTAATAATTCAGTCGAGACTCTCACAATTAAATGACCTTTTACATTTGAGTTTTTGTGATTGAGCAACAAACTGCGTGTGCTGGACTACTGTGTTTTTAGTACTGAGATAAGGCAGCTTAAAGAGCATCATTATTCATGATAAGCAATGTCATTTTGAAGTGTTCATGCAGATAAAACATCTATTTATAACAAAATTATGAAATGCAGGAATATAATCAAAGCTTTTCTTTGCTGCTTGTTTCCTCAGTGTCAACACTGTGTGTTAAAAAATTCTCTTCCTTCTAATCCTTATTTTGCATGAAGCGTTTCCCCTTGTATTAACCCTTTATGATGCAGAAACCTCTTCTGCTCACAGTTCAGCTTCAGGGGACCCTGATCTGGGAAGGATCATGTACGAATGAACCCCATTTCTTTCAAACATTTTAAGGTTCTTATATTGATGAAACTGGGTGCTCAGAGTCTAATTTGATCCAACACAGACCAGTGGATAGTCCAGCCCTGTGTGTGTGTGTGTGTGTGTGTGTGTGTGTGTGTGTGTGTGTCTATACATTTATGTGCGTGTATGTGTGTGTGCACTTCAGACTCGGGAATGGCTCCACTCATATTTATCCCAGTCATTTTTCAGACTGTACAGAGAATTCCCACTGCTCCACTCTAACTTATAGCCCACTCATTTGGCCTCACGGAGTCGACTACAGTCGCCAATCCAAGAACAGTCACACTCCCGGGGGAGGATTACTCGAACGCAGTGGCCAGACCTGTTGCCTGAAGCTTTTCAGCTGATGCAAAATTTAAAACTGGGGTCCTGATATAGGAGGTTTTTTCTCCAAGAAATATTTGTGCAGCATACAGTAAAAGGAAAAATGGCACTAAACAACTGTTGATACTGCATATAATTTCCCCTCGCAAGTCTGTAACTTGTCCCCAGTGATCTTCGCTGTGCAGAAAGAAAGAGAGAGAGGCAGAGTCACACTGCTTTACTTTTAGATTTTAACAAGGTGAAAAGTGGCGAGGAGGAAAAACTTTTTTTCTGTCTCGAGTTAGTTTCTGGAAAATTAGGAAGAGTGCATGTAGTAAATTACGCTAACAAGGGGACGCCATCCTCTTATCCTGCCTTAAATCACAGCAGGCTGTGTGAGTAGATTCTCAGTCCTGTGAGCGGCACGCAGAACTTCACCTCCGCAAACAGGAACTCTGGGAATGATCCAGCAAATAAATAAACCTCAGCAGGGAGATAACTCAGAGCACACCGACCGAGCGAGAGCTGGACCCTCTCAGGTACATAATGCTGTATATGTAGGCGTAGTTGTGTGTATGGTTTAGAGCGATTCTGACATGTTGGATGAACTCTAGTTGGTAATAATTCTCTCTGTGACGCTCAAAATGCAGCTAATTTTTCTGGTCTTTCTCCTTTTATATTGTGTTATGTTGCAGATCGCATTAAGATTTTCATAAATGCAAAGGTGACAAAATAAAACCTATAAATTTTGGATAATATCAACAAGTAAATAAGGAGAAGGAGAAGTAGAACTTCACTAGACTAAGAAGAGATTGCAATGCTCAAGATTAAAGTCTCCGTATTTCATCTGTTTTGTGGAACTGGAGTCCTTAGAAGTCTAAAATCACATCCTTGTTGCACCCGCAAAGTTAATTTTTTGGTATTTATCACTCTGCCTCAAGCATCTCTCTCCTTATCTCTAAAGTTCTTGCCTTTGCCTCAATCCCTTGTACCAGTGAACTGCTGCTGACCTTTGTGCTAATGTCAGTGATGGATGAACCCCCAACAACACCACATCCCATTCACAGGAAAAAAAAAAAAACTCAATGGAGATCGGATCATTGCCTGATAATGTGCTTCCTCTCATGCTGGGAGATATAAGAATATAGGAGATGAGATTTTATAACCTACACATTCACCACAGAAGTGAACTTTTTCAGTTGTAGCAATAATAACAAATTTTCCCAATCCAGCTTTCAAAGATTAATTTTTTTCATCTCTTGTTTTCTACTTATCTCGGTTCAAGCCACTCGCACAAACTCGTGTCAGTGATTTACGTCGGCAGCTTACACCTGTGCCGTTTCCCCTCAAGCCAAAGTGAAGGCAGGATTGCAGCTTCCGCTCAACCCTGGAAACCTTTTCAGCTGATGGTGGGCGGGGGAGATGCCTCAAGTCCCATCAGCTGAATTATTGGACAATTTATGTTCCTTCCTGACAAACCTGCATCGGCAGATTTAATGGGATGAGAAGACTCAGGTCTTTTGCTTTTTGACCATCTCCCCCCCCCCCCCCCCCTTCAGACTCCAAGTCATTGATTGCGATGAGGAGCTCTCCAAGTTGTCGATTTGTGAGACACATGACCGGAGGGCTAGTTCTTCTGCCGGACACATCGTCTCGTAGGGGGGAGGAGTGGAGTAAAGGCTGGGAGAAAACTTGTGGGGATGTGAAAAGCCAAAGGGGTCACCTGAAGTGAAAACACGAATCCCAGGTCCATCACCGCCGTGATGCCCCCCAGGTGCACGAGCCTCCTTCGACCACTTAATCAGCTGGTCATAGGTGATTTACAACGGGTGTTTGTGCAGCTGCATGAATTAAATCTGAACCAGAAGCTTTTTCCAGTGCAGAATGTGAATTAAGTTTTACAGCGTAATGCTGGCCATGCATGCACACACATGCACATGCACACGCTTTATGGACATACAGTAGGAATAAAAATGAGCATCAAGCGCCTACAACCGCACTCAGATGTCTGTCACCGCCGTAGGATTATACAGCGGGATACCTTACACCGCTGTTACAAAAAAAAAAAAAAAAAACCCTGGAAAAGCTTTACTCTAAGCAAAAACAACTATTCATCTCCTCCGTCTCTGTGCCCCCTTATTGCCCCCTCACTCTTTCTTTTCCACCTTCTCTTTGTTTCTCCACACTTTTTCCCATCTCAGGTTTTCTCCGGAGCGGTAAAGACGGAGCGCTGCAGCAGAAAACCCTATCCGTTTGTATTGTGCTCACCGATTCAGTTACATGCACATGGGGGGAAATGTGAAGTTTAGATTAATGTTATTTCACTGTGCTAATTATGCCAACGTCAGGCTGCGGTTTGGGAATGAAAGAGGGTGTTTTACTGAAAAGAAACACGACTGCAACACCGTTGTTCATTTTGAATAAAAGGTATTTTTAAAACATGGGTTTTATTTTGAATATTTAAATATTTCCAGAAAATAATTGGAAAAAATGATGAGTAGAATACTCTGAATACTCAAAAATGTTGCCATGGATACCAGAGATGAGTGTTTTCCATTTAACTGCACAAGAAACATCTGTAAGGTCTAATATAACTGGAACAAGGTAACATTTGTTCTTTATCAAACATGTACCTTATGTGTGGTTATGAATGCCTCCCCCCCATCACTCACTGAGCTCTGTCTATTTAAAAACCTTGGGGAAGGGGGGTGAGGTTGAAGGGGGTTGTATACTTCCCTCATAATCTGGGAACACCGTCTCAGAGCAGGTGTGTGTGTGTTTTTAGTGAGAAATCTATCCGACCCTGAGGTGCCATCCGAGAAGTGTAACAAGTCTCTGCATATATCTCTGGCATACACACAAGCATGACCCCCTTACAAACACACACACACACACACACACACACACACATTGGAGATGAGTGTGTAAACTCGTCTGTGAAGAGAACAGTGTTGGCTGACTGTTAAACAAACACTCATTGACCACAGTCCAACATCCAAATGTGTCGATTCAAAATGTGCAAGTCTGTTCTTGAAGGGTTTCTTTCACTTTAATCCTGGCTTTGATTTGTCACTCAACAAAAATGTGACGGGGATACCCAATCAGAAGCTTTACAGCCAAAATCATGACAGCGCCTTAATTCAATTCAATTCAAAAAACTTGATTAGTCCCCAAGGGGCAATTGAAAGCACATAAAGTAGCTGGGTGTAGGTATAAACATACAAAAGGAAACGCAAACAGTGTAAACATAAACAATAAACATAAATAATAAATAATTACAAATATAAATATAAACACAAGGTTTATGTTAAATAATAATTAAAAAACTAGTTAGTTCAAAATCGAGTTAATACAAAACCTAGTTTGGAACCTAATTTGTTCAAAACCTTTTGGTTTAGTTCGTTCAGAAACTAGTTAGTTTAAAACATAGTTCAAAAACTGAGTTAAAGAACGGAGTCAGAGACCTGCAGCTGAAGACCGTCTTTAATGTGGGCCAACTGGACCATTGGCTATTAGCCCTGGTGCTGATCTATTATTCCCCTTTTTACTAATTCTAGGCCAATGAATACTCTAGCATCCAACCTGGTAGGAATCTGGCATAATAATAATAATAATAATAACTTATTAGATTCCAATTATTTCTTTCTATATGATCATCTGTCTCTGTCCTTCATCCTCATCAAACTCCAGAAAGACGAGTTCTTTCCCAGTAAAGCTCTTCAAGGACGGACGCTCCGATGGCACGCAGCCGTAGGAGGAACCGTCCTCCTCACCCCCCCCCCCCCGATTCTTCCCTACTATCTCCTGCTTCCTTTCATCTCCTCTGTCTAACATGTGCGCATACACACAGGAATCCCAGGTATGCTATGTCCATGCAGGCCTGAGAAGAGAACCCCGTGTGTGTGTGTGTGTGTGTGTGTGTGTGTGTGTGTGTGTGTGTGTGTGTGTGTGTGTGTGTGTGTGTGTGTGTGTGTGTGTGTGTGTGATTGAAGCTGTCCTGCTGCTCTGGGCTGTGATATGATGAACAGATAACGGCGCTGCACAGATGAAGGCTTTCAAACGTCTTTATCTCTCCGGCTTGTTCGCAGCCTCCACGTCTTTGTTCCCGCTACCCGCTCCTGCCTCGTGATGAAAGTTGTTGTGTCATGACTCTGATAAACACGTCATGACTCTTTTGCTGCTCGGGTGTCACGGCGTTGAATGACAGGCTCATTTATATGAACTGAAATTTACTTATACGCTCTTCCTCTTCCGTTCTATTGTGTTTGTCTTTACCCCCCCCCCCCTCTCCTGATGCTGTTCGCTACTTCTCACCCGTCGCCAGCACACTTCCTCCCGTCATTCCTCAACGCTCTCGGGCCGGGAGAGAGGGGATCCAGCCGTGATTAACCTTTAATTAAGGGAACGTCACTGCTGCATCCGCGATGCTCCGAGGGATTGTTTTTCCGCCTGCTTGCAACCAGATGCTTCTTAACCGTAATCCACCACAGACAGAGGAGAAGGGCCTCACTGACCCCTGAGTTCTCCAGAACCGTGTCCAGCTTAGCCGTGCCTCAAGTGGGCCACACTTAACCTGTGACGTGTTTCAGCAGATCCTGTGTTTATTCTCAGCACTTTTTTTGTTTGATTCTAGGTAAACAATTCACAAAAAAGTAGCTGGGAACATCTTTTTTCTTGATACACACGTGTTGAGCTTTGCATATACAAACGCTTCCACGCCCGAGCCTGGCGTCTGTCGATAAGTGCAGGCTTGGTCTTATCTGTTCTCCTGAAAGCCCTCAAGGTCTTCATACTCTGTATTTTTGGGACCGGCCGGGTCTTGATGTTGGTCATAGATATGTTTGTTCAGGATGACACGATGAGATAATGCATGATATGCAGCTTTCTGAATTCATGCATGTCTAACATGGTCCTTTTTAGAATGCAGCAGCTGACTGGAACAAATGGTTCTGCTGAGACTGTTGTGATTCAACCAGACTCTCGTCTCCAGACGTCCGTCTTTCCTTTGTCTCTCCCTTTCCCTCTTTTATATCTGCCTTTTCTCTGGATTTGTAATCTGCCATAGCTTTTTTTCTTCTAAATCAAATCCTTCACCTGAACCTGAAGTTCTAATGTGACACCCCCACCCCCAAACTCATGCTTCTCTCAGAGCACCACTCATTCATGCTCCGTTAAGATGAAAAGAAGGGAAATGGGAGGACGCGGCCGCCTAAAGCAAAATAGCGTGCGTCATGTGTTTTGACTTGTCCTTTGACCCGCGTTGGACCGTCCCGCCTGTTCCGTCACCGACTCGGAAACCCGACATCGCAAAGCAGGCGTGAGCCAATCAGAAGCGGCCATGGCCTCCTAGATGAGGTGTGTATGAATATTCCTCCTCACTCGCTTGACCTTTGCTTATCAGTGCATTTAAGTGGGATCAAATCCCCGAGCACACACCGAAATCCCATCATCGTCCATGCCCATCTGTCCGATGTTGACCTATTGGGCGTGACCTTTTCGACTGGCTGGATGCAAAGATGCAGTTGGAGGTATCAGTGTCACAATCTCACACAAACGTCTCAGAAAGAAGCTATCAGATGCCTGGTTTCATGAGGACTCTGGAGCGGCTGTGCGCTCTCTCTTTCAGTCAGCTCCGGCTTGCTTTTATCATGAAGAGCTGTTACCATGCTGCATTCAATAGGCCTTTTGTATGGTGTGTGTGTGTGTGTGTGTGTGTGTGTGCATGCTTGCATCAGTGGGTATGATAGAACTAAACACTGTCTTGTACCCTCCAGTTAGCTTGTGGCCCCTGAAATATAGGCTACAGTCTCCACTATGGATGTTTTAACTGTTTGCAATAAAAATGTAGTTTGTGGCTAAAGTAAACTAAACTCAGGATCATATTCTGACTTTTTCTGACTCCTTGTAGACAAAAAACAGAACACAGGTATCTGGTTTAGTTTGACTGGATAAGTTTGTGTGTTGAAGACAAAGTATTATGTCCTTCTCAGGCCAGTAAAAGTGTTAAGTGTCAGTAAATGCTGTGAATATGAAAGAATTTTTAGATATCTACAAAGAGCTGTATTTATTTGTGGATGATTTATTCAACAGAAAATATATCCATAAATGTCGATTACTGAAGTCAATTTGAAGAAAAAAACAATAGTAAAGTGAATAAGTTAGGTTGTGTTCTAGATTTTTGAAGAAAATACAGCATAATCAACAACAGAAATAAAGGTTGGATAAAACCCTCCTCCTACTTTAAACCGCTGAACGTTTTCTCTGTCGATATTTAATGCAAACAGGAGACACATCTGTAAAAGACAATATAGCGGAGACTAAAGAACTGATTGTTCGGAGACGCCACAGGCCAATTTGCTCGGAATCCGGTGATTCATTAGCTGGACATCAGCTTAACTTAATTACGTTTGACTTGACGTCACAGAGAATGGATTTGTAGTTTTTTGGGCCAAATTCAACATCCTCTCCAGGCCTGCTGCCACCAGCGTCTGCGAATGTGCCGGTAAAGAAGGCCTATTGTTTCCCTCCGTCATGAATAACTCTCTATCTCCCAGATGTGAAACATCGTCATCATCATCATCATCATCATCATCTCGTTTTTTGACGATTTTACCAGAAGGAATTAAAAAAAAAAAAAAAAAAAAAAGGCCGATTGATAATTAATAATGAGATGATTTGCCAAGTAGAAGAATTAACAGGGTAGATAGTTAAAGCATGCATAATTTCTTTTGCATCTGCACACACACACACACACACACTGTAGGTGTGTGTGAGACGGTGACAGGCGGAGTGGAAATGACAGAGGCTTTATTTGAAGGCAGCTGGATGCCGAACTATTAGTAGGGAGAAGGTTGTAAAACAAGCAGGAATGTTGCTGCTGGGTCCGTTGAGGTTTTCATCAGGGTGGGAGGTGTAATGACAGCAAAAAGGCTTCCCCTGAAGGAAAATAGAGAGAAAGTCGAGACATGAAGAGCAGTGAAGAGATGAGCACTGACTCAGAAGGGAGAAAAATATGCAGATTACATTTAAGAGACGTTTTAGGATGAGAAGGATTTTAAAGCGACTCCACAGACGTATTATTACAGATGTTAATTAGGTTTCATCATGTGCTTAAATAAGCAGAATGGTTCATGATATTTTTTAAGGTGGTTTACGTTATCAGCAAGTAATAAATTACCTTTTGTTAATCGTGACCCACCCTGAATACAAACACAACCAGCCCGTTGAAAATGTTCTGATTAAATCTGTTTTAATTCTGATTATTAAGAGGAAATTCGACCCGGGCCAGCTGTTCTGTTTGGGTAAGAACCAGATATTAAAAGTAAAACACACACAGAGGCGGCATACACATCGTATAAAGCCGACAGATGGCAGAACTTTGCCAAATTGGCCAGAATAAGTGCCCCGAGAGCAAATAGGGTGAGAGGCAATGTTGCACGGGGGTGGTTAAAAGTGAACTTTCCAGCTGTTACTGAATCATGTTTGACATCAATGCCTCGTTCTACACCCACCAGAACGAAAAGCTGTCAGAATTATACACGCCAACAAACCGACGCAAGTTTCTTGGCATTGAAATGGCTCAAAATTTTTTTTATTCTTATTCATTTTCCCCTACACACACAAAAAAAAACCTTTCTCAGGGTTACGCTGAACTTACACACCCATTTTTCTTTAAAATGCAACTAAAGTATTCCTGCTTATTCCTGCTACTCCTGGTTGCACTGTTTTGTATTCATTTTTCATTTACGCTCAAATTTATGTATCTTTTTAATGTTAGATTACGTGTTCATGCTACAAAACTAACATGCTTCCACACAAGGTTGCTTCCGCTCAGGAATGGACCTGCCCTACTGGTGGTGACATCAGAGCCTACGCATAGAGTCATGTGCTGCAGTGTGATGTGGGCGCCTGAGGCCTCGGTTCCTTCCCGTGTACTCATCCGCTTTCCAGCTCGTAAAAGTCACTGCGACCGTGAAAATTAAAGAGATGCATGCTGCTTTTATGAGCTTTCTTTCAGTTTTCATCTCTCTTTAGGATCTTTGCTACCTTCCCCTTTTTCCATCATCGCGTTCTACATCCACGTATAAAGGTGAATGTGCTTTGTGACAAATATTGTAGTTCGGTTTGAGTCGGCATTGCAATATTTTCTTTGCTCTATCCCTTTTCTTCTCCATTTTCCTTGTCTCCCCAGATGTAGCTTCCACTCCAGAAACTTCTTCATTCTGTGATCCCATTTTCAACAAACCATTAAACTCTGATGATTCACTTTACAGTATGCGACCAGGAGTTCCACTGACCTTTTGTCAAGCTGCTCCAAATGACACGAAAAGCTGCCATCAAAGACCTCCGCAAACTTTGATTTTACCCCAGAGATTGAGAACGACATAGATTACCACTGTGTTGATCAGCCAGGAAACTACAGTCATAAATATGGACGTACAATCGCCCTCAGACGGCACACACTGTCAACCACCATTCATAAATCACCCGATGGAATGACCGGCGGTTCTCAGTTATTCCTGCTTATTATTTGCAGTTATTCCAGGCCGTGGCATTTCATGAAGGCCACCGGGGATAATGACAATGTTAGTAACATGCATAAACCCAGCAATCGGATCTGGCTCCTCGCTGCCGAGGATCGCCAGGCTGTATGTCTGAGCAGACGGATGGAGAGCGATGCCAAATCCATCAGACTGAAACAAAGTTCTTTTCCAAGAGCTACTCAGACCCGGTGAGTGTGCCCCTGCTTTTTATAGCAACTCCTCTGCAGCAACATTTCAATCATTAAATCCAGTCAGCGGGGGCTCAAGTGGGAAGCAGACTGGAGCGCGGTGGCATCCGAGCAAATATGTATGGTGCGTTGCATGCATCGCTCCAGTCGGTGCAGCGTGGGCTTGAGTGTCTGTCGGTGCATTGTTGAAAGCGATTAATAAAGCTCTATGAAAACAATTTGTAACTTATACGCAGTCCCAGTACTCCGTGTAGGGTCATCTATCATCCGCATCAAAGAGCCACAGGACAAATGACAGATGAGAAGAAATCATTACTATGGTTACAGTTAAGTAAACTCGCAAGGGCATTAAAAAGATTTTTATGTGTGCTCATTATGTAGTATAATATACCACATAATCCTGTTTGTTAATGTTTTTGCCATTGCAGAAATTTCCAAGACAGCATAATAATGGATGAGTCATGATTTGGAAATAATTGCAAATGACTTGAATCCTAATTGCGATACGTATGTGATGGTTAATATTTCAAGAGAAAATGCTTGGCTATGGTTTGTTAGTCCAAATAATTGAAATGTTGTGTACGTTCTTCAACTTCTGCATTTGTTTTTACCCCCTCATCAGTAATTTCGACATGTTTTACGCCAAAGCAACATCTGACGATGATGTTTCCTGAACACAGCAGCAGCACCCGTTTCCAGTACACTGCAGCCGTTGGCATGCTATGCTGCTCTATGTGCTATTAAGTTTCAATTTGATCCTATATGGCTGACCAAGTTATGGCGGAAAAACTGTTACGTAGCTGTGTTTTGTAGAAATTACAGGAACCTGTTCCTATTTAGGCTGCTAGTGGAAGTCAGGCAGTTGTCAGCCTGTAAAAGTTTAAGAGGACTTTCTTTATGGGGCCATACTGAGAAGCAAGACTGTCCTCGTGGAAGCAGCCGTCGCAGCTCGTGGCTGTCGCACCTCTCTGCTCAAAGAAAAATGGAAACCCCAAAAAGTCCCAGGAAGGAGTTTATGGTTTTTATACATAGAGCCATGAATATGATCTTACGTCAGATTAAAAAAAAAACAAACAAAAAAACGCAAATATGATAAAACAACCGAGAGAAATGTAAGGAAATACCCAGGGCATCATCAATGGGGGCAAAAGGATAGAAAGGTCCTTGGAGCGACGTTAACAGCCCACAATATGCTACGCAGGCCCAGACTCTGGTGTTTAGAGTATTTTAATAGCCTAACTGCCTGTGTTTGGCCACCACAAATCCATATTACCCAACAGCATATAGGAAACCCAAGCAATTTTTAGGAGTCTGTAACATCTGGCAGTGACAAAGATACATAAATAATGAGACCAGGGCTTAGCTTTTAAACGGACCAGGTCTTCTACTGTTACTGCATGAAGACTTATAGGCAGGTTAACGATTGGGTGTCGATTACAGCAGCACCATCATTATGTTTTGATACTGTACATATAGAAGAAACGCTGACCGGGTTTTTTTCCTCAGAAAGAAGTCCTGGACTCTTCTGCATCTTTTAGCATTTGGTACCAGTGAATATTTAGATTTTATTTTAACATTTTGTACACAATGACTTTTTATGATCTTTTTCATCTGCATATTTTCTTAGTTGACCTTAAAGAAAAATAAAAGTTCATCATATTTGATTAAAAAAAGATTCTACAGATACAACTTTATTTGCTTTGCTTTTAGTTTTAATCAACAGGGTCGTGAGTGCTGTTCCAGAAGAAGGTACACACCTCCTATCTTTAATTTCACCTGTCCCACATCTATCTATCTTATAGGGCTTCCTCGTTCTGGGATGGCGTAGGATATGAAGGTGCAGAGTGAAGGCTACAAATGGCAACCAACTAAACACTCCTCCTTTCACCAACCTCTACATTATCTAACAAAAATCAACCTTTCTGGAGCCCTTGTTCAGTTCAACCTTTCTCTGCATAATTAGGGCACAGCATGGGCAACTCTAATTCTCAGGTGATTAGAATAAAGTGAATGTACAAAGCCTTATTATTAGTATTATTAAATCAAAATTTCATTTTAAATTATAAATACTGGCCTTGTCCGTGGAGGATGAGCAGATCGAGTTGATAAAGTCATCATTCTTTTCCTTCTTGATCAGTTATTCATGGGGTTCTGTTGTGGAAGCAAAGAAACCAGTGTCATTCAGTGCTGATTGGGGTCTTTGGCTTCAGTAGTTAGAATCATAAGATTAGTTTAGCACAGATGCTTGATTATGGAACAATGGCCTTCACTGTAATAGGAACAATAAGGCTTTACAGTAGACTACACCAAAGTGAATATATGTAGCAGTGGTTAGTGTTGTGGCTTCTGATCAAAGCCCTGGTCAGTTTCCTAGTGTGGCTTCTGGATGACTATAGTGGGATTTTTTTTTTTCTGGGTTTCACAGATTCAAAGTTGGCTAGCGTTGCAAGAAAAGGGAGTTTCCCATCATTTGAGACTGAAGACGCAAGCAATCATGAGGCTTAGGAACAGCATGACCGAGAAGAGACGTAATGCCCGTTCACGATCTGTCATGAAAGTAACTTATTGGGCCTTGTAGTGTATTTGTCATTAATTATGAATGAGAGAGTCTTTGATGCATCATTCCATCCAATCAGAATTACTAGCGAGATGTAATGACAGTCATGTGATGTGTTGAAAAGTATTTACCTTTGATCTGCTGATCAATTCTAACTTGGTTTCCAGTTGCTTTTGTTTAACTTTCTCTGAACAGAAAAAAAAAAAAACAAAAACTTATTAAGACATCAATTGCTCTGAATTCAGTTTTCCAAGAATATTCTGGGCCTATATTACTCGGCATAAAAATTTGTTTTAAAATGAAATTAAAGCTGAAGTATCAACCGAATAACTGGAGGATTGTCCTTCGAGATGACCGGATTCACGCCGCTCCGCATGGCCAAAAAGAACAACAGAGAGCTGGATTTGGCAGCACTGATGGCCATCAATGTTCATGAAAACTAATAAAGTTGTGTGTGTGTGTGTGTGTGTGTGTGTGTGTGTGTGTGTGTGTGTGTGTGTGCGCACCCTCTGTGGAAAGCTAGGGCTGAATGTTTGAGAATTTTATATGTCTGAGAAGATGAAATTCGTTTTTGAGCCTCAGCTGTTATGGTAAGTCTTTCACATTCCCCGAAATCCGGCACCGTGACTTGTGCCTTTATGTTGGACTACCATGAAAAATTTGTTTTACTTCTGTGTAATTTCAAGTAAGGTGACGATTTGCTGAAGTGTGGAGTGAATTGTCCAATATAGTGAAAGAATAACAACAAAGAAAGTGGATTACTGAGAGGGAAGGAAGTGCAGGGACGGAAAAAAAAGTGAAATACAGCATGAAAGGAAATCCTGAGACGATATACTTATGGGGCATTGGAACTGTCATGTTTTTTTTTTTGTTTTTTTTTTGCTGTTGTGTATCAGGTTCATTTTTCAGCACAGAAACACATCATTTCTTTCACTAGCTTTCCTTTTAGAAGCTTACATGTGCAATATTTTTACCACCTTTTGTCGACTGACAGTTCAGTTTACTAGCTTCTTTTGAAATATTTTAAGTCAGAAGCACTAGTAACAACAAAGACGTGCTAAAAACAGCTTTAAGAACAACAGTAAAAATAAATACGCTTAATAAAAATCCGGTCCGCGATGCTTTGTTTTGTGAGAAACATATAGGAAGACATTAGTGTTCCTGATCTTTTCTGGAGGATCTTGCTGCAAAGAGCAAAACAGAGAAGTGATTCTGGTGGTCTCTCACCACAATGAAAGAACACATAAAAAGTGGAAACATGCCTATGGAATCCCAAATTTTGGCATGTTGAGAGATCTCAAAGCACCGTGAAACGCAACAGCCCACAAGCGCAACAAGATAATCGTAGTTTAAATACGTGATGAAACAAAGTTGAAGAACGAAAACCGAACCCGATAAGCTTGACAGTCTCTCTGGTTTGTTATTCTTAATATTTTTGTGGCGATGTCCTTTCGGTTAGAGGCGAGTAAAACCAGCAAGAACATGAAGCAGGAGCCATATGTTGAGAGAGGAGAGAGCGATGAGAACTGGATCTCTAGTCTGCCATGTCCAACTGCTGGGAAGGGATTCTTATGACGTTTAATATGCAGGACTTATTTCTTAGAGAGAATGGCAGAGGGCTTGGGTTACAGGCTTGTGCAGGAGGCCTCTTTAAAGAATGAAGTCAGTTAGCACAAGACTCAGCTTGTTGTGAGGCTTCATGGTCAAGGTGTGATGGTCATGATCTCACCAATGAGTGTCTTCAAAACTTAATGATCGAAGACACGTTTACTGCAGAGATCATAGATTAGTGAATAAAAATGACCCACTTTACCGTTATATTTAACCAGTTTTTTAAGGTTTTCTCTCTACGCATTCCTTTCCTGGTTGGCCCTTTTCGACATGTGACATCTGCTTTGGTTTTCTTCTCCGTCCCCTCCGACCGTTAGACGGCTTCAAACACACACAGAGGGCATCAAAGGCTTTGGCCCGGAGTGGCCTCCCTCACTTTCCTGTTCTTCCTTTCTTTCTTTTAGTCTCTACAGTTTCAACTTTGTTGTTTCTGCCCTCATGTGCAAGCAATTAAATGACACGGCCGAAACAAAACACATGCTTTGTTTTGGAGGCAGCGGGTTGGCTCAGGCTTCCAGTTGCAGGATCCGTCAGATCCTGACTGGTTGATTCAGATTCAGAGAAACTTTTTCTGCTGTCACTCTTTTTTTTTCTTTGTCTTACTTGTCTACAGTTTGGTTTTTTTTGTCTATGGTCTACTTTTATCGAATCCCCCCTTCTTTTTTCTTCTGCCTCTCCTCCACAGTCACGTACAAAGGTCTTTTCATGGTATGATTGACTGCTAATTTTCTCCTCTCTGCCCAGCTGTCTTGCTTCACTGTCACTCTGGCTCTAATGAAAGGTCAGGCAATCACAAATGGTACAGTCGCTGCTATTGTTCCGTCATGGGTGACTGTTATTCCTGCTGTTTTGTCATCTGCTCTGAAAGCAAGACCAGAGCGCCCAGGGTCTTGATATGTAATGGTTTGTCCTTGCAGTGACCTTGACAAACACTGGATTCTAAGGGTAGGTAGAGGGAGCCAAGCCTGTAGCAAGAGCCTCACATTAACACTCACTAAAGGAGGATGAGATGATAAACTGAAACAAGTGAACACTTCAATCGTTCAGTGCCAAACAAGACTTCGGTATCAACTTTCATAACAATTGATGGATCAAATCAGAACCTCAAATTTGGATCTCTTGGTAGAGCTGGACGAAAATGAATCTTCAAAAGAATAAATCGCCTGTGAATCAGAATTTTATGCCATTGGGAAGTGAAATCACTAACCTGCTTCTGGCACTACAGGAAAAGTCAAGGGACTGCTAAAGTCCGTATGATTTAACCTCTGGAGACCTTGAATGTCTGGCATTGAAACAACCAGTCTTTTATTTGAATAGGCCCAGTGGTTGTACAATTTATAACCTTTTCGAGGAGCATGAAACCCTTCAATTTAGTTTAAATACAAACATCACAAAATCTGAGCAGGTTTTCATCAGGCATAAACTGATACGCCTCGGAGTCGACCACCACGTGGACGGGCAGTCCCTCTTACCAGACCCTCGCCATGTCGGACCCAGAGGTGAACGCCAGCCAGAATAGCAATTTCTCCCCAAAAACAATCAAAGTAAGTGAAGTGTGGATTATAGAGTCCCTCTGGCATGCCTGTGTGTTGACTGGAGGGTAATGAAAGAGTGTAAAAAGGGCCTGAGCTCAAATCACACTCCAGTCAAACAAAGGAGGAGTAATAAGGCATTTTGAGAGCAGGAAAACTCTGTGGCTGTGGGTGATCTAAATCAGAGGGCTGACCGATGCTGGATGGTGGGCCTGTGCATGCATGACTTTGTGTATATGAGAAATAAAGACTCTCTTGTGTGTGTATGTGTACATTTTTTATTGTTCCACAGTCATTTCATTACATTATATGGTTTCTCAGACCTGGCTGGGTAGTTGTGTGAGAACACAAACACACACAAAAGCAATTACAACAAATCACATAGTACTCCTTAAGTCTTATGAATTATGGTCTGAGAAGTTGACTGCAAAAATCGGACAAATAAACTGTTCAGATTTCATCTTAATTGTGTTCAGTCACCTCGATGCAGACGTTTATTGGAAAATTTTCTCATGATCTTGTTGGTCTCACTTTAAACTTATTTATACAACAGATGATTTTCTCTCGAAGTTTGTTTTCTCAGTCACAAATTGTAGTAAAATGTTGAATTGACAAGTTTTAAGGTGCTGTTGTGTCATTTTCTTTCTCTCCTACATGGTTGGAGTCGATTAGGGTGGGTCATTATAATTACGTCATTGAGCGTTACTTACACAAGTGCAGCACTGGGATTTTGTGACCTTTGTTAATGAGCTTAAGATCGTGTCGGCTGTAACTTGGTCCAACACCAAGCTGTAAGCGCGCTAAAGAGCTAAACTAGACGCTAATATCTTTATACCAATTTGTTGGAACGTTAAAACGTTAATGCTGAAGAAGGATAATCTGATGTGCCGACAGCTGAAACTAAATAAGTTTTGTTCTCTATAGAGAAACTACAATAAGATAGAGCAAACTCCCGAGCTTTAATGTGACCTGGTTGCGTTACTGCTGAGCGAATGTTGTTGATGATTTCTGTTCTCGTGTCTCATCTTGACTGAATGGGCTTTAACTGTCAATGGTTAGTGTCATTTCAGGTCACACCTACTTTTAAATATCATAAAACAGATTATATGGTTCTTGCTGATCTAGCTATGATTTATTTAGTGATGTGACGCTGTCTGCTTGGCTGTCAGATCGAAATAGTTTGCCTTTCACCTGCTATTTCACATCGTCTCTCCGGCTAAACCCCAAAAATGAATGTACTATGTGGGTATTATAGATAAATGTACAACTAAACAGTCAACAGGTTTTATGGGGTTGTGTTGTTGTTAGTTTTTTACAGCAGTACTGATGGTCCAGTATTAAGATAAAGTTTCAACTAGATTTCAAAATCTGTCTGAATTCATCACTTTTATTTTAATGTTAACTTTGACATCCATTTTACAATGGAAGTCAAAACTAGCATCCATACATCCATCAATCCGTCATGTAGGCTAGAGTCATGCTGGCAGGTTGATTTGGGGTATTCTGAAGCATCCCAGCCCCCAGCAACATATTCCAGGTCCTGAGTCTGCCCTGAGATGTTCACCTAGTTAGATGTGACCAAGACTTACTCTAACCAGAAACTTGTGAATCCGTCCTGGTGTTGGACTTGGGAAGTTGGTGAGCTTCAGGTTGGTGGGGTTCTCCAGTTAAAGGCCCGACTAGAAGGCCAGATAAGCGTCATGGCTGCAGGATAAAGCGTTGAGGTCTGGTCTAATACGTTCCAGGTGGCAAAGAAGGGAAGGGGACTTGGATTAGTGGCATCGCGACTGGTTCCAGGGAACATTAATTCGACTTCTGTAAATTGTAGGCATAGATGATATTATAATTAATCTGTAATTATCGCTGCTATTTTGAATATCTATTTGGTCTAATTTGCCTGTTAGCAGGATTACAGGAAAAACTTATTGTGCCATTTTTGTGAGACTTGGTTATAGGATGGATTAAGGTGGAAGCCAATACATTTTTAAGTCCATTCAAATACAAAAATACACTACCCAAAGGCCAGTGAAGCAAAACCGTACACAATAAGTAAAATGATAAAAACAAAAAAATGTGAGGGTTTTGCATGATGACTGAGAAGTAAATCTATTAAACGATCACATTTTGACATGTTTTTCATAGCGAAGGAATCCTAATGGTAAAAAAACAATAAGTTCATTCTGTTAACAAGTATGGGGCAGTCTTAACAGCTTGATCAAAACTGATCCAACTTAGAATTTATAAATATAGCCATACCGCGCCACTGATCGCTCATAAAGGGCAGCACACTTTTAAAATTCTTATTTTTGCACTGTGGTTTGGAATGAATAAATGCTCTCTCTCAAATTATTTTTCTGTACCAAAAGCAGTTCTTTAAAATCTTACTCATGGGTCTTAAATTCATAATAAGCCTAATTGCTGAAAAAAGCTGAACTGACTCACGGCAGAAACAGCCAGAGGAACTTGACGTCTTTGTATTATTCATCATACCGGCAGCCAGAGGAACCACACAGAAATACCGCATTAACTTTTCCTCGTCAAAGTCTTGTGAATGCCTTGTGTATATCAAAAATGTCTCGAGGCACTTCATCAATATATCAAGGCCATTCCATACAAAGTGTTGACAGCTCTACATTAAGGAACAATAGGACGGTGCAGCTGGTCTGCAGGTGTTTGCACTGCAATGCGCTGATTTTTGCCTTGTAGTCGAAACCGAAGTCCAATATCACAGGCCGCTGTTTCTCAACCCAACACCTCCATTTTTTTGTCCACCAAAAAATGCAGTTTGAAACGAAGCTACTGTTTCTTAAAACTGTTTCTTCCCTGTTGGCCCGCCTGTCTGTCACATTTCCACACACTAAAGGGGAATGAACATGCAGTACTGTCTCTTTACAGCCCCGAAACACTTAGAGAGGAAGAGCTGCACCCATCTCCTTTTTAAAATCAGGTAATGACCCTGTGTGTAGGGAGTCTGGTGATTGTCAGCAGTGACAGCTCAGTTCAAAGGCTTCATGCTATGTAATACTAGGCAGACAGAAAGAGCTAGCAGAGTCCATCCACCAGATGTAGAGTTTGACGCACTCCAGTGTCCGCACCATCTTTCTGCAGCCTGTGACTAGCAGGCAGTATTCGTATACACACAGACAGGCGGGCTGGTAGGAAATCTCTGCGTCATTAGTCCGGATTAGTTCCTCTTTGCTCATCTTTCCATGTGTCTATTTTTGCATCTTTGCCTCTTGCAATCTATCGGCCTCGTATCCAAGACCGGGATTCATTTTATCCCCTGGATGGCTCCTTTTCCTCCAACCTAGGCGTCAGTTTTATGCCTTTCATAAAATGGCAATGAAATCTGTGAAATCATTTTGACGTTGCCGAGCCTTGTGAGGCACTGGACTCTTAACTGTATCATCAAAGGCTTGGATGGAGCCGGGTTTATTCCCTCATCTTCATCCTTCGCTCATGACGAATGGTTTCGCTTTCTCGAGAAGCAAGCAGACGCTTTGATCCGAGCCGTTTCTCCATCCACATTTGTCACCGCGGATATCAAATGAGTGGACTTTTAGTGTCCTAGCTGCCCGTTCCTCAACCTATGTTTGCGTCTGGCGTTTGAGCGGGAGGGAGGATTGTTTATGTTGGCGCGAAGCAGACTTCAGCCCGTTGGAGCTTCACTGCCTTGAGAAAGCCTCGTGACAGAACGTAATGTCTGCAGAAGAGGGATTCCGCCACAGAGTTTGCTGGTTAGACACAAGAAAAGGTGATAAAGTAAAACTGTGCACGAGCTGGCTGCTGTTGTGCACAAGAGAAGAAATCTGACCAGGCAAAGAGAAAAGGACGAACGATCCTGCAACTTGATAAGATGCTCGGATCCACGAAACGAAGCACCGTGATAACATCTGGACCCTAACGATATACTGTAAACATATTCCATATGCTTCCACTGTCTCCACCCGTGTCCTCTTCTCTTCTTCTCTCTGCCTGTCTTATTCCATCACATCTGATTCTCCCTCGTTCTCCCTTTTCTCACTCCTTGCCTCGCTTCCCCCTTCTGCGCTGTCTGCTTGTTGTTTTATGAAGGAATGCTCCGCTGAGGAGTGCATTTGATCTTAGTACTGCTTTGACCTAAAGATGGAGGGAAGGAGCGAGGGAGGGGGGGGGGGGGGTTGAAGGCTGCATGTGTCCCCAATTACACTGCAGAGTGTAATTCACTGCTCACTCTGGACTGGAATGAGTCGCCTAATCAAGGCCAGAGTACGCTAACCTGCTGCCAATTCTGACACATACAGACAATGCACTTGCACTCTTATGCATGCACACACACACACACACACAGCTGACCACATTAAAATCTTATTTGCACTCAGGCTGTCCCTGTGACCTCTTTCTTTTCTCACCAGGAGCCTCGTATAAATATATACGATCAGTGATATACTGTACGTGGCCACATGTCAGGAACACCAGTGATCTGCTTAGACCTTTTAAAGGTGTTTCTAAAATATACATTTAGTGCAGAGCAACAGGATTCCAACGCACTCAAGACACTAACGTTATACTTAATCCCTGTTAGTCCAATTCATCCAAAAATAGTGTCTTCAATCAGTTAGCAAATCTCTGTTGACTGCAAATAAATAAAAAATATCTGTAAGTAAGCATAAAAACACCCCATTAAACTATTATGACATTAATCTGGCTCAGTTTTAGCCAACAGATAACTTTTTTTTATCAAATGTACTGCTTACATGGCATGTTGTAAATTTATTAATTACCTACATAATAATAAATACAAATAAAAAAAATAGCTTTCAGTTAATTGATTTTATCATTGCATAATTCTAAAAATGCACACAAAAAAATTCTTCGAGCCTCGAGGCTTCCGTACCTGTAAAAATAAGGACATGCCAAACAGGTGTGTTACACCAATCGGATAAGAGTCAGAGATAAAATATGGAGGTGCGCAGCAGGATGTGGGATCCTCCAGATTTCATCTGTGTAACCTTGGAAATTCCACAGAGGAAATAAGGCAATACAAAAGAGATCTTTGTTACTGTCGTCCTCATTTAACACCTCTGTCCTCCTTTCCATCTGGGGTGGAGGTGGATGAGCTATGAAGCATCTGTTTTAGAGAGCGGGGTTTACGGGAGGTGAGGTCAACATTGCATTGCCCTGTTATTCATATTTTTATTCTTTTTTCTATTTTGCACACCTTAAACAAAATCCAGACGTTCTACATCCTCCATTAATTCCAACCCCCTCTGTTTCTTTAATGTGTTCCAAGTTCAGTCCACAACGATGACCTTCAGGAGTAGGGGGGTGTTTTCATAATCTGAACATGGTTTCCGCCAATGGTAAATGGATAATAACATGTAATCGTTTTATTTTTCTTTCAGGCCCTGTTTAACCAGGTATGTCCCGTTGAGATCAAAGATCTCTTTTAAAAGGGAGGTTTTGCCAAGAATAGCAGCAGCACAGAGTTTCCACATAAAATCACATTGATAGCCTGGATTCATTTGATTTCACCGTGGCTTGAAACTCATTATTATTTGAAAAATACAGTGACATCATGGTTATCTGTTTTGAACTATCTGTGAGGCCTCATGCATCTTCATCATCATGATAATTCGTCCTCAGAGACAAACATTAACATTAATAACATTAAATAATGACTATTAATGCTTTTCTTTTACCACTTTCACATCCCATTAATAAAGTTGACCTATTTTTATTATACTTTTTCTTTTGAGTTTTTATTTCAACACAGATAAAACCCCCTTTTATCCTCCTCCCTCACTCTTTTTGACATTATCAGTGGGTTGAAGGGGAACTGGAAATTAGAGCGTTAGTCTCTAAAACACGCTCACACACGCACACACATACAAACACGGTTGAGCCATCTGGTTGTTCACTTGTAAAGGCAGACATTAAATTTCATTAGGACAGACTCCCTTTTGATAAATCCTTCCTGTTAGAAGAGCCGTTTGGGCCCCTGAATCACCTCAATCCTTCCCACCCTGTAGAAAACGAAATCCTTTTTCCATTTTTGATCCTCATTTGCGTCAAGTACACCATTTAAGTATCACTGGGGAATACATGTGCACTGCTATGAAAATTGTTATGAAAGAATCAGATAAATTTCACATAAAAACCTGACTTCTCTTGCTTGAGTTGCATGATTGCTCTTTGCAACATGGTTTTTGCGCATTGAATGAATATGTGCCCTATCTTAAATGGACAGCCTCACCCTGTTAAATGCATTTATCCACCAGCTTTGTCGAAAAGTCGTCTCTTGGCATATTTTTTTGTGAAATATGTTATTTGGGGTATGAGATGTGAAAATCCTCCAATCCAATAACCCGGCTTTAGTTATTCTGTGTCAGCGGAAAGTGATTTTAACACCAACCACGTGGCTAGTTTGATCCTTTTCTATGGCAACTCCCTCTCGCTACTCATCTTTCCCATCCTTTCGACTCATCTCTTCCAGCCTCCTTTTTCCTCCAATGCAAGTGGAGGAATGCTGGTGCTTATTTTCTTAAACTGGGATGAGGAGAGGTTCCCATCCAGCATCGGTGTGATTGACAAAGAAGCTTTCTGGAATGACTCAGAGGTTCTCTGAGAGTCTCGCAGCTCAGACTCTGAATCCAATACAAATCTGGAAAACCAACGAAATAAGAAAAACTCAGGACGTTTTTACTGGAAGCGATTTTTTTTTTTCCTTTTTTACACACATGGTGTTTCGTTCTTGCTTTCATCCCTCTCTGTCTTAGTATAACTCCTTGTCTGCTTGTTCAGTGTTTTTGCCTCAATTTCAATTTCTTCCTTTTTCCGAGTCTGACTTTCTCTCTGGCCTGGAGTCAGGTTTTTTTGTGGCCGAAACTATCCTACTGCGTCAGAGAATCGCACTGAGCTGACCAAAAGTCTTGAGTTGATGGAGACACAATGTCTCACACCCAGTTTCCCAGAATCCTGCAATTATTTAGTGGAGTTTATCTGCGCAGTCAAAAGCCAGAAATCAGTGGCCAATGTTGCACATCAGACCAATCAGCCCAATAAGCTGCAGTGGCTGTAAAATGAAAATGCATGAACCGCAAAGGTTATATGAAATTAACTTCTTGGCAGGAAACATCTAGAAAACTTAAAAACACTTGGGTGAATTATTTAAGATTGATTACACACACCTTAATTTGTTTGGAAATGCAAAGAAATGAGCCAAAGAATAATGATTTGCATTTTTATGCTTATTGCACAAACACTTCACCGTCAAACCAACCATAAACGTTAGCCTGATGGAAGACAGACCAGCAGCATTCTGGCTAATAATGCTAATGTTTTCCAAATGACACCATGGCTGTGCCTGATGTGTCGTTTTGAATAAATATGAAATATCCGAAGCTTGACACGGTTGGTGCTCTGGGTTTCATTAACAGCGTCTGGACTAAATACTCGCATTGACTTGAGATGCCCTTTCCCTCATTACGTAAAAAAAAATTAAAAAAAATAAAAAATATACTGATGAGGTGAGAATTCAACCTGGTGAGCGAGGGAAAAATACCAGCAAGATGTAAAATGGTTTTGGCACGACACCCAACTTGACTTCACATGATGTCTAAATCGGAGCAGCGTTTGAATACCAGCAGACTTATCCTGTCATTCCCAGATTCCTTTCGGCTGCGGGGGGGGGGGGGGCCCTTCCTCTCCTTTTGAATTTGTCATCCTTGAGGAATCTTGGAATGCCAGCGGTGAGCTTATGGAGCGCGTACAAAATCCGCCGCTGCACCTGAGCTCACGCATGCTAGTTTTAGTCCCAGCACACACAGGACGTGCAGGCGGTGGACATGTCATGTGTCCTATCCACACTGCTGGCACACGTGATACGCCATATGCTGAAAAGTCACGTACAAACATCCAGGTGTGTGAGATGTATCTCTGCCACAAAAAAAGTGACGACTTTCCACAGAACGCATCTACAGATTGTCATGGGGTCTGTCTGTGTGTTGTCTATCGGATTTTTACACACACACATACACACATACACACACACACACACACACACACACACATACTTGTACTGGGCCTGTCAGGTGAAAACAGATGAGCTGCACAGTAGGTGGTAACGTGTCCGTGCACATTCCTCACTAGTCTGCTTACACCACTGGTAATCAGAGCCGAAGAGCGCCTCACCCAAAAACGGGCTAAGCAGGCCTTAAACATCAGTTGTGTTTCCATCAGATGAGGGGGGGTGGGTGGGGGTTGAGTTTAGAGGGGCTTCAGCGCAGCGTGAAGTTACTGTAAGTGTAAAGTTATCGTCACAAAAAGGACAGACAAATGTGCGTCAGATTATCATAGTCATCCTCTCTTGTAATGCAGATCTGTGAAACGGCCTTCGCTGCACATTAATCCCCGCGAACCCCCCCCCCCCCCCCCACACACACACACAGACGTCCTCCGTCTCTCCAGCATCTGTGTCAGGTTTACATGCTGTGTGTTTGCGTGGATCTCCTTGGTACTCAGGTTTCCTCAACATATTTCAAAGACATGTAAGTCGTTTGCTGGACTGGAAACTTTAATTTGCCCGTGGAAACAAACGTGTGAGTGAATCTGACCAGTATGAAAAAAAAAAAAAAAAAAGGGTATGGAATGCCTTCCAGATATATTTTTAATTCCATGTATTTGTAGATGTTAAAGGAGAAAACTGCTGACATATCAAAAAAGAACTCTCCGGTAGTTTTCTTGTGATATAATTCTGATTAAAATTTTGTTAGACATAATGATAATAAATCATGTCCAGCTGCTGTTTGTGCAGAACTTCAACCTTCAAGGCCTGGAATCGAGGGCGATGACTGAGCCAGGGTCTCCTACAGCCTTCCTAGCAGTGCGGATGTCAATATATGGTCAGTGTACGATGTAAAAGGGCGTTTGAACACTGAACACTGCCCTATTAGGGAGGGAGAGGGAGAAAGCTACTGCAGTTTGACTGCACTATCCCCCCCCCCACTTGTTGATGGATGGCGGTTGGATGGAGCGGAGGTGAACTACAACAAGGAAAATCCAAATTTTATTCCCTTATGGAAGATCACATTTGGAGTCCGCTGCAGACCGGCGTCTCGGGAACTTGTCAGGAATTGGGCGTCTTTCTTAACGGACGGCCTCCTCGCCATCACTCAGCCGCCAAGTGATGAACGCCGGGTCGTGACAGTTGTCAGTGCGAGCCTGACACTGAGATAATTTTCAGCCAAGTGACAAGCTGCCGTTTAAAGCACCCGTTGGTCTGTGTCAGCTCCTGGCTTATTCTTGGCCGACTCGAGTTTCCAGTCAGCGGCTCCCATGCTCCGCGTTCAAACCTCCGAAGCGGTTTGCGAGGTCAAATTTAATGTTTGATGGATTTACAGCTGCGTATTCAAATCAGAATGCGGTGTGTAAATCTATTTTAAATGAGTACGTTTTAATTTAGAATAACCGTCCACGTTCTCAAACGTCTGTTCTCCAAAGCATTTTGTAGTATTTAAAAAAAAAAAAAAAAAGGTATTTTCTCTTTGTTTTTTAGCCAAAGAGCCAAAAACTTCCTCTGACATGTATTGAAAGTTTGTGGTCAAGCCAAGCTGTAATTTCAACACAGTCTGGCTTTCCAAAACATGTAGTATAAGTCGAATGAAATGGCCTCCCCACTCAGCTCTGTGTGATTGTTGGAGGGAAGCTGCAAGATGTTTTTCTTCTCCTTCTCCTTTTTTTAGCTGTGCTTTTACATGTGAGGGCAGATGAAGACGCTGCAACCAAAACTTACTTTCTTTCTCTTATTTTCTATTGTTCTGATCCAAAAAAAGAGTCGAATCATGAAGCCTCCTGTCATCTCCTCCCCCCATCTCGACCCTCCCACCCCTCACTCTGTCTCACTCTCCTCTGTGGTCTTATAAGGTTACAGAGGAGAACCTTCTGAGGTGATGCAGTCTTGTGTGTGTGTGTGTGTGTGTGTGTGTGTGTGTGTGTGTGTGTGTGTGTGATTCCTGTGTTCTTTGGTCCATAATGTCCTCAGGTGAATACGTGAACTGGGCTTGCTTTTATTCTCCTTCATGCTCCAGTTAAGAGAGGACACACACACACACACACACACACACACACACACACACACACACACACAGAGCAGTATATTGTTGGATATATTACTGGATGTATTTGGACATTCACATTAACATCCAAACCTACCGGTCATTAAATTCACCATCTAGCTACTTATTTCCTTCTTTGCTTGTTGACTCTGACGTCCAAGTCTGTCCAGTGTAACACAAACCGCCTCCCTGCCTGGTGGGACGGTCCATTTCTAAAAAGCCCTCACATTTTCCCCTCTTTAGAAGTCTTCTTCCCTCCATTCATCTTCAACTTCTCTTCTCTCCGCCGTTTTTATTTAAAACTCAGCATGAGAAATCTTTATTTTCTTAAAATTCCCTGTCCCTTTGCCAAGATTTTAACTTCCTGCTTGCTTTCCAAGCCTAAGTCTAATTGAACTAATAATTCATTAAGGCACCTTGAAGCCCCCATATGGTGCTTAGTCTGGATCTGGATGCAGGCCACGGTCTGACATTAGCTGCTTATGTCACCTTTTCCTCATCTGTAACCTTGTAGTTGGGTATATAAAACAGATGTTCTCATAAGTGCTTAAACTGCTTTGTCAAGATACCTTTGAATAAGGAAGTTGTCATTATGTAAAGACTAAAGTCGCAACAAGAGAAAAACTTGTTGGACGGAAAGAGACCTGACGAAGATGAATCGGAAATAATCGTTCCCGACTTTCCCCCCGTATCTGTACACGTCTCTCTGTCACCTCTTTACGGCAGAAATATGACATCGCTATATTATGAAGTCGGTGGTTTTTCTTCCAGATAACCCTAGAATTAGGGCAGCTTTCCCGCTAATGGGGAAGGAAGAGGACCTTGGGAAAGGCCCTAATAACAGAGTGGGAGAGCTCATACATCAGATTCACTCACCGCACCAACCCTTCTGGCTCCAAACACACCCCAACCCCCCCCCCCCCCCCAACACCATCTAACAGCGTATTATTTGCAAAGCATATCCGCTCAAATTGATAATTTCTTTCCTTACCGTCCAGGGCGCGCTGTCCTTCTCACTTTATCCATCACCTCTCTTTATTTTGTTTCTGTCCTCTCCCTCCCCCACCTCCCCCCAGGCCTTCAAGCTTCAGATTCTTCAGTAATTCTCATATCCTGTCATGACGTTACAAAATTCTCAGAGCTCTACAAATAAATAAAAAAAAGACCCTTCAGTTGCATTAATAATAAAGCATTGGCAGTTAAGAGGAAAAGGTGATACTTTTGGACGACCAGTCAGTCCCACACCAAATATCTGAAATATCACTGCTGACATACTTTATATTGCATGTGTTTGAAGGTACCTTAAAGGAAATTATTCTAAAGTTAGAGGTTATTATCATTTTATTAAAAAGCCAAGCGGCAGACATTTTATTGACGCATTAATGCTTCTGAGCTAACTTGTGGCTGGCTAGAAATGAAAGGAGTGTGAAATAAATGGCAGTCAGGTAAATGAGAGATTAGCTGTTAGCCGGAAAGACGCTACCAAATGGGCTTTAGCTGGTTTCTCTCGAAAATGGCACAACATAGGAAGCATGAGTAGCTTTAGATGAGTGCAAGTATCAATTGGCCGAATGTTTCCAAAATAGATCTCGATGATTCATGTTACACTTCAGTTATCTGAATTTTAGGTTTTCTGAAACTGTGTTTGCCTTCTAAATGGAGCGAGCGATTCTCAGAAAACCCCTCGTACCCTGCAGCAAAATTAATGGTTTGTCATTATAAACATCCCCAAATTACAGTTACAAAAACAGTTCATGTGGCAATTTTCTGATCTGCCACCTCTGTATTTTAAGTTTTGGTCAAGTTGGGGCTCCTGGAACCGTTTGGGTACGGACGTGGTCGCGGTTAAAACAGACCATGTGGAAACTATTGACTGCCGTTGAGAGAATATTACAGCTAGATCTGACAGTACATATTATTCTTTTCATCTTAACCTTTCTGGTCTAAATAGAGATGATGGGGGTGGGGTGGGGGGGGGGGATCCTCTTGCTTAGATTGAAGACTTATTGTCTTACCTGCAAGTAGCGCCCCAAAAACATCATGTGTGACCATTTGCTAAGGTTGGGCTGCTCTTAAAGATGTTACTTACAACAATGCAGCTGTGCCTCCTCGTCCCCCCACCCTTGTATTCCCATGTCCCGCCCGTCTATTGAACTCTCACCTGGTTGCACTTGGCTAGCTTTGTGTTAGTGAAGCTGGTGAGCTGCGACGTCCCCTCTCCTCTGTCCTTTGTAAACCACAGAGCGGCGTGTTTCTTTAAGCCCATCCACCCGGAACACGGAGGGGATTTAGTCTCACCTTGGGGCCAAACCTCTCTCTCTCTCTCTCTCTCTCTCTCTCCTACGCTGTCATGCTGGGAACCTTCGAGAACAAACCGACACAACTCAGAATCACATGAAAGCACAGGTTGAATATAATCCACTTCTCATGGAACAACACCGACCCGTCTACGGTTGTGTAGCGCAGCTCATAAAAGCTGCCAGCCGGCTGTTGCGATCCCGTTGCTGAGCCTCCAGACCCGTCGCTAACAGGTGCAGAGGCCCAAAGCTCTGCTCATTAACGGCTTTATTTCACAAGCGCCGCCACATAGTCGTTACCATCCTGACACAGCATGTGCGAAACAACACATTATCACCCAATTAACATGACCCTCTGTCGGGCGCCTGGTCCCGTTTTGGCTGCAGATTTTCTACTCTCGCTCCCAGACTGCAGCCCTGCACGCCATACATGCACGCCATTATATGCATACATTTTTTTTATCGTATCGTTGGATATGCAATTAAACTATGCTAAATTTTCAAGTGCTTTTTTTGTGGGCAGGGGGTTCTTCCTGTCAGGAATCACCTGCACACTGAAGCCCATTTTTCTGTCTCCTCTCCCCTGTAATGAGAAGCAGAGGGCCGCTGTCGTCAGCTAGTAATAATGCAGCATGAGGTCCCACGTGGCTCGCCGATAGGTCATTACGTTATAACCTTTGATCTGCAGGAGCAAAGTTCTACTGTTTTCATCAATATCTTACGAAGATAGAAATCTGTTGTAGCTTTGCGTGTAATTCAGTCAAACACAGAAACCAGTGTTGGGATCGTGTCTGAGTTACGTCACAAATGAAGCCGGCGAATGTTTCGCCAACTGGTTCCATTGATACGGTTTGTGTCACCATCTCCTGATATTTTATCACATTTGAAGCGAAGGAGCCCTGATTTGAGACCAGTCGTCTTTTCCACTCAATCTAATTATAATCCCAATCCTAATGCAAATTCTTGCACGCTAATAGTCTTCCCTATTTCCTCTGTTTACAGGGTCTGAGCTTCCCCATGACCCCAGTGTGCTAGCTACCACTGCATGGAACACCTCTAGCGATGGTAAACGCACACACATAAACACACACGAAGAGCAGATTTTTCGAGACATCTTTAACAAATCTCATCAGCGTGTCTTCATCCAGACAGCAGACATTGTCCCAGTATAGTTTCTATAAAGGATAATTGATGGAATGAAGTACACATTTCCTCATTTTCCATTGACCTACTTTGATTTTCTTACCCAAAAGCCTCCAGTGGAGCTTCAGAATGCTGCGGCTACATCTTCTCTACCTTCCTCTTTCTATTGTCAGCGGATCTGTTGGTCCGACCTCTGTGCTGACCCTATGATTTCATCTTTCTTCAACAAACTTTCAATTTGTTTCAAATCCTGCCAGGTATCTCCATGCCGTTTGGGATGTATAGAGGAAGTGTATGGTTTGATGATGTAAATAGAAATCAAGAGTTGTTTGCAGATGTGCTGCAGCAGCACATCATCGGACAGATGTTTCAACGGAGACTCAGAGCAGATTTACCAGCTGTGGTGTACACTTCTGCTTTTTCACCTGAGGCAGAAAGTGACTTCATTTGGTGGCAGTAAATTCAAATAATATCCAATTCATCATTTTTTTGATCATCTTGGAAAATAAGTTTGATTTTCTACCAAGGGTCCAGGTTCCACTCCACCACATCTCTGCACCGCTAATGCTTCTACTGTAGCTCAGAACAGACAATCAGTTGCTCTGGAGAAGACTCTTGCATTCACTGCAGGTATTCCTACACAGTTTGTGATTTTTTTTCCAACATGGTTCAGCCCCATGTGGAGACGGCTGCATTCTTTGTCCGCAAAGACATGTTTGCTTATTCCTTGTGTTCCTTTCTCAGAAGGAATTCTTACCCGGTTATAAAAATTGTGTATTTTGTGGTGGGGATAGTCACGTCTCCAGGAACTACCCAGGTTTAGATCAGCAGATCCTGCCGGGGGAAGAATTTTAAACTGCCGTCCTGCTGCTGATGGGGCAGCAAGACCCCGTCTCCTCGGTTTTCCCCTGACATCCTTCCAAAACCTCACAGAGATTCTTGATTTGGAAGATAGCTTTTCAATGAAAGTTAATTGAACCTGACCTTTTTACTTTCCCATTTTTTTCTGGTTTGTTTAACTCATCTCGTGCAAAGCCAAGTATCCCACAACATCTGTCCCACAGTATATTCCCCTCTACACAAAACCAGATAGCGTTAAACACACACACATGAATTGAGGACGGTCGTTTCTGGGTGTCGTGGAGCAGTTTAGTCAAGATAATGACTGGATGTTTAGAAAGTCTTGTATCTTCCCACAGTGACATGGAACACAATCAACTTTAAAGATGTGCGCTCACCAACGTGAGCAAGAAATGTATCTGTGTTGTTTTGGGACCTAACATCTGTTCCTTATCTGATGCATTGATGATGATTGCACCGCTTGTTTTGTCTGCAGGCGGGGAATGGTTTTGATTGACCTAGCAGACAGCATTCAGGTAGCGTGGCTCTATCAGCATGCATCAGTAGCAGGAAGTTATCCTGCTGAAAGAGACTCATTATTGGGCTGAAATTATGGGTGATGATAGTTACTGAGCCCAGTCTCCCTGAGGCTACCTCCGATCTTTTCCTTTGTTACTTTAGATTCATTTTAATTCCCTTAGTTCCTTTCTTCTCCCACTTTCCCCAGGACCAATCTTTAATGAAATTTCCGCCTCAACCGGCGATGCTGCGGTCCCAGCTCCCTCGTTGTGTTTGGTTAGCTGCGAAGCCACCCCGGGTTCCCGCGTCCGGGTCTCGCTGTGAGAGCATTCCGACCAGCACAGCTTTTTTTGCACTTGTGTTCCCCATACAGTGTTGTTAGGGGAAATGAAAAGGTACAGTGTAACCTGTCTAGTTTGGAACATGCATAGTTTGTGTGCACTGCGGTTGAGTGGTTGTGTATGTGTTTATATATGTGTGTGTGTGTTTGATTGTGCAAAAACCAATGCGGGACAATTCAGGCTGATGACAGGGCACCGTTTAGACGAGCGCCACATTAAAGGGACGGTCCGTAGCAATGGCTTGAGTTTCACAGTCCCCCTGGTGCCAAATACCGCAACACTCACCACAAGACAATAACAGAGAGAGTAGCTTTGTTACACACACACATTTGGCAGGACATCCTTCTCTTCTTTCTCTCTTCTTCACCTCTCATCATCTCTTTGTCTCTGTCCCCCCCCCCCCCCTTTCCCTTCTGCTTTTCTTTTTTTTGGTCAAAGAATGAAGCTCCAACAATCTTTTTTTTTTTTTTTCACCCTTCATCAACTCAGTTCATGAGATGTTGACCTACTTACACACACGTCTTTTTAAAAAGAGAGTTGATTCACATTTATTACATAAAGTACAATCTGTGTTTAGATAACTTGGTCAGAATTAGCAGACACGTCAAGGTGGTGATGTGTTTCTTCATCGCGTGAGTCGGATCCGGTTCTCTACCCTCATGAAAGTGTCTGGACAGATTCCCAGCGGATCCCCCCCATGACTTAGTGCTGATGGTAAAAATTCAATCACACACACACACACACACACGCATGCACACAAGAATCAGGCTTGCACAAACACACTGTCACACCTTCATAAAGACAAATATATCACCGGTAGCAACCCCAGGTTAAGTGTACATTTGCAAACCTCTATCCTCTGTGTTTGGTGTCAACATTGCATATTTAGCTCGGTTGTTTATTTTGTGTGTGCATGAGAGCCGTTGTGGAGGTGATGACACGTGACTTATGGGAGTCTTTTCGGAGTTTGTCCCACACACACACACACAAGCTTACATCTGGACGGCTGGACCTGGTTCCCTGACTGCCATCTCTATTAGTGGATGATTCTTTTTACCTGGAGATGGAACATTTGTTTGTTGCTGAAGTTATTTATTCATAGAGGAGAGGAACACGACCCAAAGGATGGCAACACCATCTAATAAATACGTGATCCAAGAGATCAGGAAAAGTCAATAAAAAGTATGAATGATTTTACTGTCAGTGGACGAGTCCCTCATCCAAAAACTGTTTATTCAACTCCAAGAAATAATAGTGAAAGACATACTCTACACTTTTCTTCCACTGAGCAGCTGCGTGTAACTGTTTCACACTAAAAGTACGGGTTGATTTTGACCTTTCCGGAGATGTTAAAATTAAGCAACACAGGCAAATAAAGTTCAGTGACTTGATATTTTTACCAAACCACTTTAATCCTTGATAATGGATGAAGAAGAATAACAGCTTTGTTGGTGCCTCTGTGCCCGTCTTATGACATTTAAAGTGATTACAGTTGGTGATTCAATCAGATGCAACACTTTTAAGTAGAAAACTAAAGCCAAACACAAAGCAAGTGGCTGAGTAAACAAGTTATGAGAAGAATCCAGTGACATAAATTAGTTGCAGTGATCTAATTTTATTAAGTTGGTCTCCCACACA
Source organism: Antennarius maculatus (assembly GCA_013358685.1). Lineage (NCBI taxonomy): Eukaryota > Metazoa > Chordata > Actinopteri > Lophiiformes > Antennariidae > Antennarius > Antennarius maculatus. The sequence continues at coordinate 21,353,588 of CM023610.1, read as the reverse complement.
CTCAAACACGTTGTACGTTTGTGCTTTTACATTCCATCAGAACACGCATCTAAATCTCTATCATGTCAGAGTTCGACCTGGATATCAATTACCTGTAACCCCCTGCGATGCCACTTGTATTCTATTACCAGATCTGATTTAGGAACCCATTTTCAAGGTTTGTTAAAGCCCCCGCTCATTAAATGTTTCTATGTGCATCACTAGATAGAAAGAAAAGACTCAACTGTGTGTCTGAAATTGGAGCCTTAACCCAAATGAGAGATCGCAGGAAGTTCATAGTGAGAAACCGGAAACATGAGTTTCACCTCTCAAATTTGAAGGAAGGAAGGGAGTACAGAGGATGGTTTAGAAGGGGGTGAGAGTGGAGAGAGGGGAGTGAGGGTGAGGTCAATCTCCTCATACTGTCATGCTCTTGTCAGTTACCACATTGCCGTGTTGATCCTGGAGCTAAAAGAGGAGAGAGAGACTGTGTGTGTGTGTGTCAAGTCTGTTTGCCTGACACGGTCGTATTTGTGTCGTGCACTCACACACACACACACACACCAAGACAACTGTGTTTACTTCTCCTTTGCATAAACACGCTGCAGGAACTTGTTTTGCTGTCCTCGATGATGCATCGGAGGAATTCAAGTCCCGACACCAAGATGCTCCGACCAAAGTTGTTGCATCACCGTCGGTCCTTGTTTTCCTTTGAATGAATGAGGATAAAAATCTTAATAAAGTGTCTGTGGATGGATCTCAAATCAGTTCTAAAACATATGAAGACGTCATGTTATATTTTTTCTTTTCCCTTTTTTTTACATAACAATGGACAAAACCCCTAGTTTGCCATTGGTACAAGATTCAATCACCAACTGTCTTGATTCTTATGTTTTTCCTGCTGATTCAGGAAAAACATAAGAATTTTTTTTCTATAATGTTATCGTACAGAAGTGTGAAACATAGTTCACACTAAACAACAAATTACTTTTTCCACTCATACACTGATTATAAACATGCATATATCTTTATGCGTATGTTTATGCTTGTGTTTAAACATATGTTGCATATGTTTAAGAAAGCGTCGTATAAGAAAAACATGATCTGACTGCTAAATTTTATTTTATTTTATTTTTTTACCATTTGTCCTCCCTGGATAGTCATGTGACAAAATCCAACATAAAGTCTATGTATTTTAACTTGGGAATAACATTGTGCAGTAAGTGAAATATTATGTTTCCTCATGTATAGATGCTCCGACTAATGAATTTTCCATCTATATTCAAGATTTAAATGCGTTGGTGTCTTTGCATACATAATGTGTTTCTGTGTTTTTACTCTGTGACCTCTGTTCAGACAAATTGAAGCTTGTCCGTCTGGTATTTGTGACCCCCCCCCCCCGTACATGTTTTTCCTCCTTTGTTTGTTTTGGGTGGTTTGTGAAACCAGGAGCATTTCTGCATACCTAAGATGGGTTTTGGGGTTGAGGAAAGTTTCCAGAGGTTTTTCTTGACATTAACACCAATGTTTTTCCTGCACATTAAACTCTTAGGTGGCCCTCCAGATTGTTTTTTTCTGACCACCTGAAGGAAAATGTGGTTCTGGAGATATTCACGCAAAAATGTTTTCGCTTTGTCTTTTCCGACTCCTGAATTAATCGGCATAGTGACTGTGGGGATCGGGCTCACTCCTTCAGCTCTCTGTCTTTTTGACCTCAAAGTATTACTCAGTTTGCAGGTGATTTTGCCACATAAGCTCATACACAAGCTGTGGAAAACGGCGATAAAAAATGTTGTTTTATGACTATTTTTTAGTCAGCAGCATATTGTTTTTATATATCTGGCTGGGATGTAGTTCAGTAAGTGTTGCTTGATTTATGTCTTGTTTCTGGGCTTTGTGTAATCCAACATTTTCCCTCTCCCTTTGTCTTTTTTGTCTCTAAATAACCTGAAACCTGACGTTTATTTCTTCTTGGCCCTTTCCATCTATTCCTTTCCTAATATGGACCTTTTTCTTTATCTCCACATGCCTCTGTCTCCTCCAGATTCCCCCTTCATCCATCTTGAAGCCCCCATGAACAACATCACCACCTCCCTTGGCCACACAGCCGAGCTTTTCTGTCGCGTGTCCGGCAACCCGACGCCCAGCGTGCGCTGGCTGAAGAACGACGCCCCGGTGGTGCAGGAGCCGCGGAGGGTCTCGTACCGATCGACGCCTTATGGATCGCGCCTGCGCATCCGCAACCTGGACACCACGGACACGGGCTACTTCCAGTGCGTGGCGACCAACACCCAGGGCACAGTGTCCACGACGGGCGTGCTGTTTGTTAAATTTGGTAAGAGGAGTTGACGGCGGCGGAAGCTGATGGCTTAGCCTGCAAATGTCCCAGCGAAGCGACCGTTTGTTCTCTAGCCGTCTTTGTCCCCATTTGAGGTCTGGTTCCTTTTAGCAACACTCATCTCAAGTTGTTCTTGCCTATAGCTAGCAGTTTGTGGAGAGAAAAATCTGGGAGCAATATTGTCTATTCTGCTGTAAAGAAAATCCCCTTGTGTTCTTTTCCAGATCCAGCCCCTACACCTCTGCCAGGAAGGCCAACGTAAGTCGCTTTTCCTCCATGTATTTTCCCTCCCCTCTGTCAGTATATAGCTGTTCTTCCCAAGATGCAACACATGGCACCGTTCAGCACTGGTGTCACTTGAAAACTGCAGGTTTTACAAGGTTGCACATTTTTTTTTAGACAGAAAAATATAAAGCAGGTTTCAATTTATAAAGTTTGTTAAATATGGAAACACAAAAGGAGAGAGAGACGACAACTAATTTTGCATTGTGAGTCTGCAGATTGGATTATTATGGAGGAGATTGTCATGATTTATGAATTACAGATGTAGTAGATGAAATAGATTAGAGAGCATTATGCAATATTCCCGTAGATTGTCTGACACAAACCTAGAAAATGCAGCATTGTCTGTTTGACTTCATAGAACTTCACTTCCTGTTTGCATGGAGACACCTGAAAAATCTTCAGTGGCGTATTCATTGAGTTATAACTAATCTGTCAGTGTAAAAACCCAAAGTTCTAATGTTCTGCGCTGCTGTTCCTTCCTGCAGATCACATGGTTCACATTTAAATATTGGCTGTGGACACGCGGTTGGGATGTGGACCATGTGGACGTGAAGCAGGACTGTCAACCAATCACAATTTAAAGAGTAAAGCTCATATTCATACCTATAATATTAGAATATAGTAACACTGACATGCGGGTCCTTTTACTTTTTATAAACCTCGAATAAAAAACTGTGACGTGTAATTTCAGGGCGATAATGAGACTTTCATCTGCTGTCGGGACGTTAATGAAGTCATTTTGAAAAGGGTTAAATGTCACGGGTCTCATTAGAATATCTCGCCTTGAACGAACAGCATAGAAAAATCACACACATTTGTCTCAGTGGCTTCAGTTCGATCAGTTAGCTGACGGCTCTCTGGACACACGGCAAACCTCACCGCCGTCCTGATCTGTCATCAGATTAAACAGGATCCAGAGAAGCAAATAAAAAAGCGAAAATGACTTTCACATTTTTCATATTGATGGTGATTTTTTTATTTTATTCTTTTTTTTTTTTTACAGCTGTAGCCATTATCAGAATTATGTTTTGAGCCTGGCGAGTTTCCTTTGCTTTTTGTTTTGTCGTCTACCCGGCGTTATGGAATTGATTCTCTGTGGATCCGAAGAGTTCAGCTGAATGACATTACGGCGAGGCTTGCTGCCATGTTCCGTGTGATGTTCGGCCAATCAAAACCGCTGGCACCGAGTGGACATCAGACACTCTCGCCCGATCCACGTGCACACCGAGATGACTGCGTTGCACGTAGCTACACGTTCGTGCGCGCATTTTCAGACATCTGTTTCTGCGTGTTCTCGTTGTTTACATGTTTGTGATTACTTTGCTGCCTGACTAGATTTCATCCTGTTTGGTAGATGAAGCGTCTGGCCCTGAGAGAAATCACAATATCATTATCTCGAGTGAGTTACCAATGAAAATGATTACACTAGGTGCCAATGGTGTCGGAAAACAAATGATTAGAAACTAGAGAATAACATTGTAGTCATAACAGTTTTTGTGAATCCAATTTCTCAGAGATTTAATGAAAATGCAAGTTTTAAAATGTTAAATTTTAACTTCTGGTTTGCCAACGACTCCTTTTACTTCCATAAGGTTCACATGCAGGCGTTTTCTGCTCTCGTTTGACGGTAATAATCCATTTTTAAAGCAAATCTTCAAGCCTTTAAGTTGTCCTAATCATTTGAATGAGTTGCTGAATAACTTGACTCCACAGGAGGGAAATGTTCACAACCTTTCAGCTGATTAAATACTACAGAAGCTTCTCGCCTTGTTTTGCTTTCAAGCAAAGCATCATAGCTTGAACACACCAGACAGTATTAGACTGCAAATTACACAAGTTCAAATCTCCTGTTTTTTTTTTTATTTTTAACCCCCCCCCCGCCAACAACTCGTGAAGGAAAGCATTGCAGTCAAACTGAGGTGTAGCAAAGCGTTGTAAATGCACATTACTGTCATTGCCGGCTTCATTTGAATGGACAGGGGCCTCCTTTGACAGCGGTAGGAGGTGCGGCGGCAGCGGCGGCGAGCCGGTCGTCGCTGCTGCTGCTCATCATTAGTGCCACGGCCCGGCTTAATAGCTGTAAAGAAGGTTGGCAGGCCGTCAAGAAGACAAGGTCAACTAATGATGACTTTAAATGACCTGCAACCACTTACCTCATACCGCAGCTGTTCCCGTGTCAAAACCTGCCGGGGGGAGACATCTGATCCACCACCCGTCAGTTTGATTCAAATATTTATTTGCATGTTTTTTGGGTTTTTTGTTGTTTTTTTTCCTGTGTCGCATCATCTTTGTATTCAGCAGAGAACATCGTAGAATGACTTCCTCTTTCTTAGCCACAGGTATTACTCACAAATTTGAGGGAACATTTCTGACCACCCACTTGGTGGAACGTGAACGTAACACGAATTTCAGGTCCTCAGTGTTGTCTTTGCTTAGGTTTGTGCTCTGATTTCCATCCCTTCAATGCTGGGCTTAAACACACAGTCTGTGGTGTGTGGCAAGGTAAACTGTGTGTGTGTGTGTGTGTGTGTGTGTGTGTGTGTGTGTGTGTCTGTAGTCGTTAGGTCGTTTGCATGAGTGGCCACATGCAAACTAAAACCCGAGAGCACACGTGATTCAAACGGCCCGTTTTGAGGGGGAAGACCCCGAGCAGATCAGAAAAAAAAGGGAAAAAGGAGGAGAGGAGTGAGAAAAGATTGACGCATGACCTTTTCCTTCGGCGTTGACATCTTTAGGTTTCCGATCGTTCCTTTCCAATCCAGTATTTTGAAACATGCCCTTTTGGCGTAATTCAAGACAGTTTTTCATATACGATGGGTCTCTAATCTGTCATGTAGGCGAGCCTTGTGTCAAGTTAAACGTTTTTAGGAGCTTATTGCAAGTCTTTTAAACCTCCTAAGTTAAAATAACAGCAGCATTTTACCTCCGTGTGCTGATTAAACGGAGGCTTAATACCTAAATATGTTGGCTGCTTGGACGTGTCTTTTCTTTTATTGATGTTCCACGATTTTGGACTACTGAAAGGTCAGGATTAATGACTTTTAAAGTAAAAGAAATTCCAAGTCAAGACAAGGAGAAGTCTGTGGAGTGAAAGGACTGCGTCCTCTGGGATACCTCAAAATAAAACCTGGAGACGGTGGAAAAGGGTAGCCTGCCTCTGTCTGAAGGTATATCTAATAAATCCACTCACCAGCACCTCTAGGGTGAGAAGTCTCCAAATTTCTTTTTAAAAAAAATTAGATTATTGTAAAAGAACACTCCCGGTGACGTGAAGACTTCAGGAAGTCGCAGCGCCGAGCCACGAGACGGATAAGGGAGCGTTATTAAATTCTCAGCTAGAAAGCGGAGCAGCATAACTATTCCTTTATTCCCAGTCTGACCAGAGACATCTACGGCTCAGACAGGTTTCATTTCTAATCCTGACTTCATCAGTTTGCCACCGGTTATCACAGAGCATCTCCTCAACGCTGTGCCCATGTTTCTCACTCCATATACTCCCCCCACTCCCCCCCACCACCACCACCACCCCCTTTTCCTTCCTCTCTGTTTTAATAGAGCCAGAATAAACACAGGTTGAGGGGGCGGGAAAAAAAAAGTCTCGCCTGCCAAAGTTAGACCCCCAACTTTCTCCGTCTCTCCCCCTGTGCATCGCCACACTTCCTTCATTTGCAGGAAAAAAAAAATATGAGGAGTGTGTCAGACGGTGGTAGAGTGAGGGGAGTGAAAGAAAAACAGTGTCAGAGGAGGAGGAGGATGGTACCATTAACACCGGGGGCCGCATGTTGTTCTTTGATTCCCCAGGATATGCAGGGTCGGAGACGTGAAGGTGTGATTAGATAGATGTATGCGGGCGGCTGGAGTGAAGTAATAACTCGTCTCTGTCCACGCCCGGAGCGGAGGAGAGAGACTCATCCTCATCGGCTTTTTCTTCGTCATCCTCAGAAAGCTCACATAAAGCGTCTCTGCATCAAATGGCAGACAAAGTTAGGAACTATCTGGTGGAGCTTAGAGGAGAGTGAGAATTGGACAAAAATGCTAAAGGTCCTATTTGAAATGCAAAATGTAATGTAAACAGGCCATAGCAACATCAAATATGTTATGTTTGGGGGTTTTGTTTTTTTTGCTCGTTTCTGCTGCTCCCAAGTGGCCAAAAATGAACTTATTTATTTTATAAAATTCTTCATGATGTCCAAAATATTGTTTTTCTATTCCTCAAAAAAAAAAAAGCAATGATACAGTATCTTTTTTTTTTTTTTTTTTAATTTTCCTTTTCCTTTTTCAAGCTGACAGCAGGGATAAACAGACTTCATGCAACACGGCAGCTGATCTCAGAGTCTCTGTCTGTGTTTATAATGGAGGGGTTTTCTGCCTGTTTGAAAAGATTAATACCTCTACACCCTGGATGTCAAGGCTGTTTAAATTTCTAAAAACTTTCCCCTACCACTTTTTCTCCTAGCACTGGCAGAAAAAAAAAAATGCAATTACAAAAATAGCTGCTTTCTTTCTGTCTTTTTCTTTTTTCTCCTCTTCTCCCTTCCCGCGCCCCCCTGCTTTCTCCTCCATCCAGTCTGTGCTGCAGAATAAAGAGCCAGGATTTAACAAAGAACAGATTCTCCAGCCCAGTTTTTGTTTTGTTTTTTCATTTCGTGATTTATTTTTTTATGTCTTCCGACCTTTTATTCTTCCTGTAACTCACATCAGATTTTTTATTTTTATTTTTTGCACTATTTCGGTAGAGGACAGGTCCCGCTGCTCTTCATCATTCTCCTTCAGATACAGAAAGACATTTTTAATCTCGTGCATCAATTCAAACCAACTCTGGTCATAAATTCCATTGATTTTATGACCAGTATGATTTTATTTATTTATTAGTTCATGTCAATAAGTGTATAGGTAAATCAGTATTACAGCTGCATATGTGTTCTTTTGTTTTACTTTCAGTAAGTTTGTAATTCATTTCATCTTGTTAGGGTGTAACATGACACGGTTTCTCTAATCAGGTGTGTTTCACTGTAAGACACTGTAAGCATGCATACAGTATGACATTTCCTGCTTGTGTTTGTATATATAAACTCTGAGTGTGTGTGTGTATGTGTGTGTACGTCAAGAGCCCAACCATCCCAAGATATATGGCTCTATAATTAACCGACTGTCGACACAGCAAATTAAACTCGCTGCCTACTGTAGAGCCGCTACGACGAGGCCCCCGCCGACTCTATAACTGACTATCCAGCACTAAAGACTTAAAAACAAAGGGGGTAATTCGACTCTGCAGAGACGAAACTGTAGCTTGTGTGTCTCCCTGATGGCGGCGCGCGTGTTGATTGACAAATTAGTTAAAGGAAGTAGCTTCCAAAATGTGTAATGACTTGAGGTTGGCGCTGGAGCTTGCTCAGACTTGCTCAGTTTTGTAGTATCCAAGAGATGCGTGTGCAGTAATTATAAAAGGTTTTTCATGCACTGAAACCTTGTAGTTTCATAGGATATTCATTTGACAGAGGTAATGCATCAAGTATGTATTGGAGTGTATTCTTATGGCAATTTATAACATGAAGTTTAGTGATTTGTCTGACCGCTTATTTCCTTTATTTTAAAATATCTTTTGGTAGCTCAGACTTTGCAGCTGAATTCATCACAACACTTTGACACAATCACCGTGTTCTCCCCTATACTATTTTTATGTTGACTAAGCATTTTTATACCTCCACCAACAAGAGTTTGAGGTGGTCATGTGACCAACACTGTTTCTTTATATGCAAGACTCTTGATTTTTACTCAGTCTCGACCTGCAAGGTGCCTAAAAACACGGTAATGTGTAATCATCCATAGTTATTTAATGTCCTCCTGCGGTCCAATGATCCCACTTTAAAGATATCCACATTTTGGGAAGAATGCCCGTTCACTTCCTGGCCAGGAGTGAGAGAGAAGATGTCTCTTCCAATATCTGTAGGCTAAGCCAAGAGCTAGTTTGCTCAGCTTAGCCTGGCCTAACCTGTGTAATTCATGGCGCAATTCAAATAGGATCAAAACAGACGTTGTCTCTAACTACATACATATTTTTCGCAAAATAAAGTCCCATTGGGGAGTCCGTAATCCAATCAGCTGCAGGTAGCAGAAAGATATGAGGGATGCATTTTACTGAACACCAGCTGCTGCTGCTTTGCAGCATCTGAAATAAGCAAAAAGGGTTTGTGGTGCTGAATGTCCAGCTCAAGGACACTGGGGATGCATGCAGGTTTCTAACCAGGTCCACCCCCCCCTCTCATCTGCTACCTTTTTTTTGGTCACAATTGGCTCCGAACTCCGTGGAATAGTGTGAGCTGTATCGAGAAATTCTGGATTTTTTTTTTTGTTTTTTTTTTTTGTTTCGCTTTTCCTCCCCTCTGTGCCAGTTTCAACACTGCTGTGGTTCTGCAGGGGCTGGCCAAGGCTGCTGATGATTTTCTGCACACACAGAGCATCACGTCCATTCAGACCGAGGGGATGACAGGCCCTCTCAAGTTCTGGACGCACTACTGCTGTGCCACTTCAGCATTCCACCTCAGAATAACACACGGAGGGCTCTGCTGAACGTATTACAGACGTACGGGTTTCACAATGGAACGCTTTTGTTTGGATTTGAAACAGGCTTTGTACCAGTTTATTCTACACACAAGCAAAAATACTGACAACCAACTGAGACTTTCGAAACTTCTGCCCTCTATTTCTTTACCCAACCGGAGTAGACTTGTCGGTTTTTTGTGTGTCCTTCTGACTCAAAAGGTTTTTTTTACCCACACTCCGTCCCACAAATCACTTGTGGTCCCACATAAAACCGAAGAACTGCACACACAGTTACTCCAACAAACCCTATCTCTAACACATGTTTAGCTAAGTCCTCAGCGGGGCTTAATTGCCATCTTGTTGTGGATTCTTTTTAGCAAAGTGCTGATTGATTGGGGATCGGGGCCCTAATATGGCTCATTGGGGACTGGCCCTTTGACACGGCCTGGTCCCAGGGCACCGACACTGTTTGAAACCAGAGCTCTCTATGCAGCCCCCCCTCCTCCCCGTCCCACAATCCTCTCTGCTAAACGCTGCCCAGGTCGGAGGAGGGGGAACTTCATCCGCTCCCAGACGGACGAATGCGAGCGCACACGTGGGGACTGTCACGATGTGTAGCCAGCTTTTAAAGCATTAGCGTCGACCGCGCCGTTAGTCATTTACATTATTCATAATTAGTTCGGGTGTGAGTCTCTTTTTTTTTTTTGCACGCGTTGCCACACACCACGAGTTTCACACACCCGTCATTATGAACACGGCTTTTTTTTTTAACGCCCAGCTTGGACAGGCCCCACTTCCTGTTTCCTGTTTCCCAGAATCCCCTGTGTCTGTCTGTTGGTAATCCTGTTGGCAGGTCTGGTCAAGGTCAGGTCTGGTGAAGTCTTTGCTTTAAGGAACTGTGTGTGTATGTGTGTGTGTGTGTGTGTGTGTGTGTGTGTGTGTGTGTCTGAATCACGACTTCTCCCTGAGGGTTACAAGCTCTAGAATGGGGCATGTGGGGCTTCCCTGAACTTTGCCCCTAAGCCTTCCATGAACACACAGACATGCTGGTAAGCAGAGAAAGTGTTCTTTCTTTTGCCCTTACCGGCGGTGCAGGAGAGAGCGGGGCAAACAGAGGGAGGCAGTTTTACCTGGAGTATTTCTAGGTATAAATAGAGGCTTTTGTTTGGAGTGGCGAGCTGCGAGCACGAGCCAGGGATATTTAGTCGTTTATAGAGCTCAACGGGATCAATGCGGTTCCGTGTAGAGTCTTAATAAACTATGTTCTTCCAGTTAAAGGCGTGTTATCTGCTGGTTTTTATTTACTGGTCCCGGCGCCCCCACTCAATCAACGGTGAACATTTCTGGGTTGTGATGAAGCATAACGTCAGTTCAGATATATTCCTGTGAAGACGGGAAGAACACTCGGATGTCTATTTCAGGCAAATACAGAGAATTTGTTCTTGATTTAATTCGATTCTCGTTTCTTGACTTCTTGGCATTCACTCTTTCACCCTTTTTTTTTTTTTTGGCTTCCATGGCAACTCCCAGGGGAACTAATCCCCGAAAGAATTCTTACCCCATGGGAACCACACCTGTGGGCAATTGTCAAAAAAACAACAACTGCAGCCTTGTTTCAGTGAGACATACTCTGGTATGTACACCTTTTTTTGTGACGGCATGATGGACAAGTGATATGAGCTCAGGTCATAGATAGAAAATGGAAAGTTCAATACTTCAGTTGACTCCAGATTTCTTCTCCCAGATGCATTTTAAAAAAGATAAAATCATTTCCTACGTAAATGATCCGTTATCGGTTGGAACTGGAATTGGTCCCTTGGGGGGGTATCACATGGGTGGGCTCTGCCGGTCAGACATCCACTTCAACCAGCAACCAGATGGATGGAATGATGGCGAAAGGCGTTGACACACGAGGGAATGGGTTGTATTTGTGTTGTGTCTGAATGATTTTTATTCATTTTGTTGAACTTTCTCTCCAGTTTTATTGGATAAAAGCCTGAAAACTAAAGTTCCCAGCAGTGTTTTTGTCAGTCCGGCTGATGTAACAATGAGACTTTGTTTTAAATTTGCATCGCCATTCCCTCATCTGTGTTTCTTTTCTCTTTCCTCGACTGGTTTTGAGGCAGTTTTTCCTGCGCTGAAACGCCTGCGGGAAGTAAGTTCACACAGACGAGCGTGAATCACATACACACTCGCGCACACACACACATATACACACACACACAGTTGTAAATATGGCTGACAACTCAAGAGAATGTGTGTGTCTGGCCCTTGTAGCGCCTGAATAATGTGCTGGTTAGTTCCCTTTGTTTTTAAGAGCACAGGAGCCTGTAAATCATCCTCTATTGGACCTTCTGCTGTATTATTGCGTGTCTTTGCAGCTTGTGTGTGGCCCCGGACCTTATTTTATCCATTTGTTTATAAATGTCAAGGTGTGTGTCTGTTCTATGATTTTTGGCAAAGGTGTAGCCCTCAAAGTATCCCTTGTTGCACCTTCATCAAGCAATGTCCTTACTGTGTTTCTCCTCGACACCCACAAACCTCCTGCCTGGACTTTTCGGCGTGTCGGATGTGGGTTCCACGTGTAAGCAGAGAATACAATAAACGTAGTGATCCATATGGAAGGGGGAAACTGTTCCACTCTAGAACTGGGACTAGCTGGTGGGGTAAGAGGTCATTAGTGTTAGAGCTGCATCGGTACGACTTTGTGTAACTGTGAAAGTATCAAAGGTAGACGTCTTGTAATCAGGCCTGAGCCCTTTCTGTTTGTTTTATGTCCTGCAGACACCTTTTGACAGCGGCAGTGTGTAAAGAGGGATTATTTATGGGCTCCACGGTGCGACAGTGTTTTCCTTCCCCACAATACACGCTCTTAGTGGCTCTTAATCGCTCCCATCAAAGGTGATTCCACTTTTCACCGAAGGCCAAAACTTGTGTTCTAACTTGTTCCCTGGGTTGCGTCCGCCAAAACATGTGTCCTCCTGTCTTTTTTTTTTTTTTTCTTTTTTTTAAAGTGTCTGCCTTTTTGTGTTCAGATCGGGATCTCTGATGTAGGCCGTAAGCTGTCGTAAATCATGCAGAAAAGCGTGCGTGTATTCGTGTGTGCATGTGTGTGTGCGTGTGTGTGTGTGTGTGTGTGTGTGTATGCGTGCACACGCTTTGAGGGGGGGAGTTGCATGCCGTTGAAATCACTGAAGTAGCTTTGCTCTCAGCAATTCTTTCTTTTCCCTTCTTTTGTTTTTCCTGTTATTATTTCCACACACATGTTTCCATGCAGCCTGGAGTCAAATCAAGGAATGCTAATAAGAAAAATGAAAAAATAAAGGCAGGAATTTTTTTTTTTTTACAACTACAAAAAAATGGAAGGCTGGACTGAAGTTTGAAATATGACTCTAAGTGGAAGAATAAATGATGTATGGACATAACCCATGTCCTTTTTACGTGATATTTCTTATTTTTCTTATTTCCAGTTGTTGTTGAAGGTTTCTGTTTCATTAAAGTAAAATAAATGGGTGTCTTTGGAATAACGGCGCTGATTGGAACACATAGTCTCCCGTTTCCAACCCTAGGATTCATTCTTCTCCTCCTCCTTCTCTTCCATTCTCTCTCCATCTCTTTTTCTCTGTGTGTTTCTTTTCCTCCCTCTCATCCCATAATTTAACTTTCCCCTGTCTCCGGACTTCCCTATCTATTTATCTTAGTTGTTTTCAGTGATCGCTACAACCGCCGGGTCAGCGATTAGTCAAACAAATCTGCCCCCCCGTCCTTCCTCAACCTCGTGTTCGTGGGGTCCTGGTAATGGATTCTACTGTTCTCCATTTGTTTGTGTGTGTATGTGTCTGTCTAAACACCACTGGGTTTATGTTAGGGTTTAGGAGACATATTACCCCCCATGGTCCCGCTAATTGACAGGCTGATTGACATCCTCACTCCCCAGCCGCCCCCTCCCTACTTAGACCTCCGATACCCTGCAGACCCGAGGGGGGAAGTGATGTCACCGGATCGGGAGCGATGTGAGGAGTGACAGGACTGACGTCGGGTCCTTCCCTGAATGTGAGCTCACAATGTGTGTGTCAGGCCTGTTATTAAGACTCTTCAGCTCCGTCCACAGCGGTGACACCCCAGCCTGTGTGGGCCGACGCCGGGCCTCACGGCAAACACATCAGCAGTCGACATCAAAAACGCCGGCGTTTTCTTTCACTGAGTCACTCCGTCAGCTCTTTCAGATGAGATTGAAATGTCAACACTTATTTAGTTTTATTCTCAAATCAAGTGTTTTTAAGCAAGTTTTAACAGATTTTGAGATTCTGTGGAGAAAAAAAAAAAAAAAAAAGCATTTTAAAATTCAGGCAGCAGAAATAATCGCTGTTTGGGATTAAAATACAAGAACTGTGTAATTAGCACAAGCAGAGATTTTCCATCTCCACAAACTGCAGGCCGTGTTCAGGCCAGCTCTCATCCTGCATGTAACAACACGGCCCAATGAATGAATGAATGAATGAAAACAGTCCATCAAGGCAGTGGGGCTGCCAGCGGAGGAGGGTGGGGTGGTAAAAATAGGGGTTGTCATGCTTAAAAACTTTTAAAAATGTAATGTAGGGGGTTTTTTTTTGTTAGCTCACAATCCTGCTCTGCTTTGTAAAGACGATTCCTTTCCAGTGTGGTGAGACTTTTCCTCTTACAGTTGTCCATTATTTGTTTTTTTGCGATCAGAGAAGCCTTAAAAGTCGTGCATGTATTCCGCGTACTGGACTTCCTGGAACGTGTTTTCATTTATTTTGCCGCCGCTGCTGCCAATTGCATTTGTAAACACAGATTGTCACTCTCGGCGTCCAATAGACCGCGGTAAGAGATCAACTATTGGATGCCAAAAGGGATGCCGCGGCCAGGACGAAGTGTTTTGTAATGATAACAAGGAGTGTGGCCAAACACAGACAGAGGTCTGAATGAACGCTGATGTTCTAACCTTTCATTTATTTACAATATCCAGTGTCAAAATGCACATTTTTCTGTGCTGTCCTTCATCGATGACTCAAATGTGTCAAACTCAAGGCCTGGGGGGCCAAATGCGGCCCGCCACATCATTTTATGTGGCCCGTGAGAGCAGAAATGGTCAGTGTCTAAAAATAAATAGGTCAAAAAGTGTGCTTTGACCTGAAAATACATTTCCCACAATGCAGTAATTTAACCCATTTTAACTTTGACAAAAACATTTTAAACAAAGTTAATGTCCCAACTTGCGTTTGATGTTATTTTTATTTATTCTCTTGGGATAATTTGATCCTTGATTGATGGAGTTCTGTGACAAAAGAATTTACGTTATAACAGAACAATAAATTCAATAAATAAATTTTTTTCTGTGCAACTTTAATGTTTGTAACTTGAATCAGTAATAAAATTAGTTATTTAACATTAAGTAGTAGTTACATTTACTTTACATTAAGTTACATTTAGTTACATTTTTTTGAATGCAGTTCTGTTAGCAGTCTCAATAGACGAAGGAAAAACATGAGCCTTTTTAAAAAATATTTTAAGTCATCCCAGAACTCACCGACCCTAAATCATCCATGATGTCGTTTACTTCCTCTGAGAGCTCTGGATCCCTTCACCCCCCCCCCCCCCTCGAGTAGAATCCTTCATTGTCAAAGTGTCACGGCTCCTCTGGAGGCCTCCTCCTTATCTCCACTGTAACCCAACGCAGTTCCTTGTTGCCCTTGATCACCGTTCATTCCCAGTGTGCCCGTGGGCCGCCGGCAGCCGCAGACCCAGTCAACCTCAACCTCTTGTGGCCGTTTTTGACTTCCTGTCAGTGAAGAAAAAAAAAAAAAAAAACAGACACTGCAGCCACACATGCATTCTGAAGCTCGTCTGTGGTAAACGTGTGAACGTTCAGGGTTCCACACGCAAAAAACCTGCCCTACGGTTTGATCCATTTCTGAGAAAAAAACAATATATACACATATTCTTGGCTGTGTTGGCTGTGATTCTGCTGTGATTCTGCGGTGCTGTTTTTAATGCTAGGAATAATCTAAATAATACCAAACAGATTTTGTTTTCTTATTTCGTCCTGGATTTTACTCTCTCAAAAGGAAGCTTCTCTCTGCTCCCCCCCCCCCCCCCAAAAAAAAAAAAACCACTAATGTTTTTCATTTGTCGCTGGACTCCATCTGACAACACATGTTCGCAAACTCTGAGAAAGCATGATGGCGAGCAAATGTGATAGCGAATATTTAAATGCGACTGTGGTACCTGTGTCGGATCACATTCCTTCAGCGGAGCATCTTATCTTGATTTAATAAGATTTAATCCTTCTCCTTCCTCCTTATAAATTAATGAATAAATAACATTGAAAGAGTCCCATTTTGCAGAACTTCAACACTAAAAGCTTGATAAAGGCTTAAATTAAAAGATTTTTTTAAAGGATTGAATACTTCACTCATTCCCTAAATCTCTCCCTTGGTTTCTTACTATTTCAAAAGTCACCTCAGTTTAGAATTCTATGTTAAAAAAGATGCATAACTTCTGTTTTAAAAGAATATTTAAAACCCAAGTCAGGAACAGGAAGGTATCAGGATACAACAGCTGTGACCTCATGAGGCCAGCAGCTCATCTCCCCTTCACTCGGCACCCACAGCGACTCCTGGAAACGGAACCCTGAAATCTAAAATGTCATCGGGATCCACCCCCTCTCATCCTCACCCTCAAATCCCATCTTTCCGAGCTCCTTTCCCAACAAAGGGCATTGAGTTTCACGTCTCCTTAACCACAAAACCCATCAAAAAAAACCTGTCTAGCCCACAGGTTCTCAGTGAGGAAAAAGCCACGTTCATGTGCTGGAGGTGTAAAGATTTGTTCTGTGATCAAAGCAGAAACGTGTAGAGATGCAATATTTAATTTCTGGCGAGGTAAAACTCATTATTTAATTTGGAAGAGGTTTTTTTTTTTTTTTTTTTACTGTGTCTTTGAATTAAACGCTGCACAAAAGGTAGATCCATCATCAAATTCTCAGCTTTGTGTCATTGTGGTAGTCAAAATACAAAAAAAACACACACCCTGTCATCAGTTTGTGGTTAACAGTTTACCATCTCAGCCTCCTCTAATTTCACATGGATGCGTGTGCGCAAAAATATACAATAAGAAAATATACAAGTAGAATTTAGACAACTGCCTCCAACTAAGAATCAGTTCTACATGCGCTGGTTTGTAATGTTTGAGCCAAATGTTTTACTGTTCTCTATCAACGCCCCCATTAGTCTAAGGAAAGTTTTCTTTATCTTCTATTCATGAAAATCTCTGGTGGGATGAATATTCCAGCTTTATTACCCCTTACTTCCTCTCTTTGAAGGGTTTTATTTAACTTTTCCTGCCGTCTTCGTCTCTCTTACCATCCATCCCACGTTTTTTGGTTGCGCAAACTCAGCAAGTGTGTGTGTATACACACGGTTTTAGTAAAAGGAAACTTGTCCTGGACCAATCAGGATGCGTTAAAGGAGCCCCCCCCCCCCTTCCAAACCAGGAGGGTAGGTGTCGTTGCGCACAGGAGCGCAACGCATGTTAACCGAATGGATGTGAATCAGGGGGAAAAAAAAAACCCGATACCCTGAAGAAATAATGAGGTTGGAAAAATGTAATTGGACAATGAATCAATGTTCTTAATACTTTGTTTAGGTTTTGCGGCGAGGATCGCCTTTTCTGTTTAGATCTGGATTATAGATGGAGGCTGGGAGGGAAAAGCCTCTCCTTGTAATTAACTATTGTAGAACATTACACAGAGGCTTCGTGGCGTTGGTGTGTAAAATAAAAGGCCTGAACGGCCATGCACTGTTTACACAAATAGCAACCACACTTTGGCTCTTTGGCTCTGGAATAACTCTTTCTCACACACACACACACACACACACACACACACACACACACACACACACACACACACAGAGAGAGAGAGAGAAGCAAACGGATACGCGCAAAAGAAAACGGAACGGAAAAGCAGTGATTCGGACATCCGAGATGAGGTCTCTCCTCCCTTTTTCTCTTTTTACGCGCGTTCCAAGTCATTTCCGCCGCCCTGGCCGGGATACAGAGACTTTATTATGCCTCTCAGACACGGCTTTCAATTTAAAAATCCGTTTTTGGAGAATAATGAAAGAAATTAAAAAATGTAAGAGCACCGAGGGGCGATTAGAGATGTGGGCTGAGCCGGTTTTCGGGTGAGGCTGCTCGGACTGCCAGAGTTGTAATTTGGCCTGCGGGAATCTGGCTGCTTTGCGGCGGATCGCTGGTTCTCCCTTGTCATTTGCTTGTCTGTGTGTGGCTTCGTGTTAGTGTGGATGTGTGTGTCCATCATTCTCTGTGACGCACAACCGAACAAACCCTCTGGGCGCACTGGACGCGCTCCAGCTCTCACTTTTTATCCTTGGTGTGTGTGTGTGTGTGTGTGTGTGTGTGTGTGAGTTTCACAGTCCTCAGTTGACTTTTTTTGTGTTCTCATTGCTATATTTCAATATTTTCAACCAATCAACATTTCCTCAAAGGAATCCAACAGTGTTTACAGCGGCTTTTTATTAGAAAACTCTCCCGTTACGGAACGACTTCAACGGCAGAGACGATTTACTCCCAGAAACAGAGGAAGTTCCTCGCCATCGGAAAAATACCCGAATATGTTATAATTTGTGAGTTTGTGGCTTGAGAAAGGGGTGCTAAGCCATCTGCAGACACACCGCAACACGAATTCATTACTACCAATGTCCGCAATTTGGTAGGAAATTACATAGTCCGAGGATAAAATCTGCTTAAACCTGTATTAGAATATAAATTTAATTATACCATATCTCATTGGAATGGGCTTTATACAGACCTGTGTGTGTGTGTGTATGTGTGTGTGTGTGTGTGTGTGTGTGTGTGTGTGTGTCTGGAAAGTCCATTTAGATGTGTAGTGAGAAAGCGACAGGGAGTTGACCTTGGCCCCTTAAGTCAGTTTAAAAGGGGATGGTTGGGGGGGGGGGTGGACCTCATGACCCCCGATTCAAACTAGAGTGACACACCCCCAGCTTCTCAAAGTCCGTGTGCCTGTTTTGCGTGTTTCCTTTCCACACGGATGCGCGTGCACTTTGAATGTGCGTGCGCATTTGTCATCGCCACCTCGCTCAGCCAATCAGAGCTGCGCGACTCCATCCGTCCACCCAATGAAACTTGTTCCAGAGGCTTCACCGTATGGTCAGCTTCAAATGGAGAGATTCTGTTTGTCATTACTCCAGAGCAGCATCTGAAACACGAGGACGTGCTTTCAATCTGCCAATGGCAACAATATGGCTCTTTTGCTCTGTGTGTGTGTGTGTGTGTGTGTGTGTGTGTGTTCGTGCGTGGGTACGCGCGCTCCTCCGCTATAAATTGTGGTTACGCCTGGTTTTTAAAGTCCCCATATGGCACGATTTAAAGCGCATGACAGAGTGACGTAACGCTGGGTTAGTTAGCGTGTGGTTTGTGTGCGTGTGTGCGCATGTATGAGCGGGTGTGTGACGAGGGATGAGTAAGGTGAGCGATCAGAAAGAGGGAGATGAAAAGAGACAGGAAGAGCCAATGTAAAAAAAAATTTAAAAAAAAAGAGAGAGAGAGACGACAAAAAAAGACCAAAGGAAGTAACATTTATGAAAAGAAAACCTTTTTCTCTCTCACTCTACTAAATAGGAAGAATCTAAACTTGACTGGTTCTTTATTTCAGGTTAATGGTTCCTGATCAACTACATTTGCGTCATTACTAATTATAGGCTGCCCTCTAGTGGAATCCTAATGTAATGCACCACATTTGTGCGTCTGGTGGCTTCCAGCTGTTCAACTTCTCTTCCTTTTTTTTTTTTTTTTTTTTTTTTTTTTTTTTCCTGTATGTCTCAGGGAGGATTTTGATGAAGAGGGATTCTGCCAGCCTTACAGAGGTATAGCCTGCGCCCGCTTCATCGGCAACCGCAGCATCTTCGTGGACTCGCTGCAGATGCAGGGCGAGATCGAAACCCAGATCACAGGTGAGGAACACGGTGATGAATGAAAGCGTTTAACCCTCTTGAATTAATTTTTTCTGTTTCATTCAGATTTACACAGATAAAACACCCCTGTATTTACATTAGATGCATGCGATCAGCTGCAAAGTTGTCCGTCTGTTGTTTTTCAGGACGAACTGCTGGTAGTTATTCCCTCCTTGGGGTTTCATGTCTGACAAGGGGAAAAAAAAAATCTGACAGCCTGCTTTACATCCAGCAGGTTCACCAGTTCAGCAATCATTTAATGCTCTGTCTCGATGAGCGCTTTTGTCCTCAGCCACCAGGACTGATGGAACCGCGTACACTAACCCAATGAAAACCAGCTGCGAATGAACTCCGTTCAGTCGGTGAACCCTCACTAATATGCAGTAGTAAGTAAACAGGATGCCGGTTCGTGGAGTTTAGAGGAAGTGCAGTGGGGATCGCCGGTTGGTACCGCAGTTGACCCCCGGGCTGTTAGATATTGTATCCCGGATTGCGTGTGTGTGTTTGTGTGTGTGCTGCTGTGTTTCTGCTCAGTGTGTTTGCATGCATGCGTCCTCAGAGGCTACTTTAATGCGCATGTTATTGATTACATCCACGCAGCCCCCCCCCCCCCCCCGACAGTTCAGGAACAACGGGCCCACGAACTCCTGAGTTCAATGTGAAACATCAAGGACAAGTCATCATGTAGATTTACGGCGCCACGGGGTTGTAATAGTCCTACAGTAGGACTGTAAATCATACATTTCATACCCAGATATTCCACATACGGTAGTTATTCACCATCCTAAACGCAATCTTATTCTCATTGATCTTTAATAGGACTTTATCCAAGCAGCATGTGCTGTGGAAGAGTTTGGCCCGCTGCCAGGTTATGTTATCCGCATCATAATCGCTTGTCTTCCCACCCTCCTGCTGTGGAGCTGCTTAAGTGATAGATAGATAAATAGATAGATTGATAGATAGCTCCACAGGGGACTGTCTTGTCCCCAATCCTCTTCTCCCTGTACACGGCGGACTTCTGCTACAACTCAGAACTTTGTCATGATCACAAGAGCAGAAAAGAACACATTTGAAGCAACTGTGCGGTCCGACATTGAATCATGTCTTTGGAGATGCAGCTCCGTTTCGTCGTCTTCGTGTTTTGTCTTGATGAAGGCGGAACAAACGTTGATAGAAGCCTTAAGTTCGAGCTCAAACTCTTCTCCTTCCAGCCGCCTTCACCATGATCGGGACGTCCAACCACCTGTCCGATCGCTGCTCCCAGTTCGCCATCCCGTCTCTCTGCCACTTCGCCTTCCCCACATGCGACCGCAGCTCCGGCGCCGACAAACCTCGGGACTTGTGCAAGGACGAGTGCGAGATACTGGAGAACGACTTGTGTAAGACGGAGTACATCATCGCCCGCTCCAACCCCATCATCCTGAAGAGACTCAAACTGCCCAACTGTGAGGACCTGGCCGCCTCCGACAGCCCCGAGGCCGCCAACTGCCTGAGGATCGGCATCCCCATGGCAGAGCCCATCAACAAGAGTAAGACCTCCTTTAAAACTCAAATTCTAGTTTGCTGAATCAGCAGAAATAGCGATAGTTTTTAGTGTCATTATTTGTTTTGTGGGTTGTTGGAATGAAATTGGAGTTAGAGTTGTGACACCTAACCCTAACTCCACTGTAATATGTTATATGCCTGAAGCCCAATGCCACATCAGCATAATGGCAGTCCTCCAGGGGCCAGATGTACCTCAAAAATGTAAATGTAACTTAAAGTAATTTAAAATAAACGTAACTACTCCTTAATATTAAATAACTCTAAATTTATTATTCAAGTTACAAAAATTAGTTACTCAGAAAAAAAAATGTTTGCTTGTTGCTCTGTTATAACATAAATCCTTTAATTTGTCAGGTTATTAAAACCCACATAACTCCATCAATCAAGGATCAAACAATCCAGTGAATAAAGAAAAATAACCTCAAACATAAGTTAGGACATTAACTTTGGTCAAAATGTTTTGGTAAAAGTTAAAATGGGTTTAATTACTGCACTGTGGGAAATAGAATAGAAAGCCTTCATTGTCACTATACATAGTACAATGAGATTTTGGGTAACTACTTGCAGTGCAAAAATTTAACCAAGTAGAAAGAGTAAAGAATAAAATACAAGTATATACAATCATTATGATGTCGATTAAATTAAATGTAGGTTTTGGTCAAAGAACACTTTTGAAAGCACTCATTATTTTCTGCACTAAAAGGCACACTGGACTGTAAGACGCACCTTCAGTGAATGGCACATTTAAATTGTTTTTCATATATAATGAGCACTGGACTATAAGGCGCATTGTCGGTTTTAGGTGCGGCTTATAGTGCGGAAAACATTGCATTTATTTAGACACTGACCTTTTATGCTCTCGCGGGCCACAAAAAATGGTGTGGCGGGCCACATTTGGCCCCCGGGCCTTTGAATTTAACACATGTGACCTTGCAGATCACTGGAAAGCCCCATCTTTCCTCTCCTCCAGATCACAAATGCTACAACAGCAGCGGGGCGGACTACAGGGGGACGGTCAGCGTCACCAAGTCGGGGCGCCAGTGTCAACCGTGGAACTCCCAGTACCCCCACAGCCACAGCTACCTCGCCGTCCGCTACCCGGAGCTGAACGGGGGCCACTCCTACTGCCGTAACCCCGGCAACAAACACGAGGCCCCCTGGTGCTTCACGCTGGACGAGGGGGTCCGCATGGAGCTCTGCGACATCGCCATCTGTGGTGAGGAGTTCAAGTCACTCGTGGGATTATACCGCTATCGTAGAGTTAATATCTCAACTCAGATTAATCTCAATGTTTTCTCTCTCTCTCTCTCTCTCTCTCTCTCTCTCTCTCTCGCCCTCCATCCCTGCAGACCATAAAGACAAATCTGGCGGCAGCAACATGGAGATCCTGTACATCCTGGTCCCCAGCGTGGCCATCCCTCTGGCCATCGCCTTGCTCTTCTTCTTCATTTGCGTGTGCCGCAACAACCAGAAGTCCTCCAGGCCTCCGGCACCCCGCCAGCCCAAACCGGTGCGAGGACAAAACGTGGAGATGTCCATGCTGACCACCGCGTACAAGCCCAAGGTAGAATTAACATTTAGAACACTAGAAATTGAAATTAAATAACTCATCCTCACTGATAGAACGGGGACGCCTCTCCTGGATCCACACCCGTCCCGACCGGTTCTCGTGTCTCCTTTTTAAATCGTAACACACAGGAAGTAGTCAAAACACCGCCGCGACCTCTCCTGGGTCGGTCGGGATGCGTCGGAGCATGCCGGGCTTTTTCTGGCTGGAGCGTGAGCGCTTTGTGGAAACAACCTGTCTGAGACGGAGCTTCAGATCTCTATCACCAGAGCTCAGCGGCTCCAGGAATGTCTCCACCCCCCCCCTGCCCGCTGCTTCTTTTCCCCTTACACTCCTCCCCTGCCCCCCCCCCCCCCTGCTCACACTTAATCCATCTCTCCCTTTGTTGCTCTTACTCTGTCTATCCTTCCATCCTCTTTACCTCTGTATGTTATTTCTTTCAAGGTCTCTCAGTCAGTCATATCATGTCTGTTTATCTTTTTCCACATAATTTTGGACGTTTTGGTGGTGGTGGTGGTGGTGGGGGGGTAAGGATCTGGGGGTTTGGGGAGTGGGGGTGTTATCTAGACGCTGCATGTGAAGCTGATGCTTTAAGGTAATGCATATAATATTACTGACGACAGCTGTAGAAAGAACCGCAAAACGTCACCTCGGTGTCAGAAGTCATTAATACCCACGGCTCATTTGTGTTTTTATGATATATTTTTTTTCTTTTTTGTGATGGGAAATAATTCCGTCTCTCGGCGACGAGAGACGACTGTCCCGCAAAGGTAACGGAAGATCGAATGAAGTTTGTCTGAGTGACAAGCGTGCAGCTTAAATGTGTTTCAATGGCACAACAAGGGCTTTAAATGTGGCTCAGACTATAAAACCATCCGTTGTGTCAGATCGCTCAAGCTAGAGAGGAGACGTGCAGCGCTGTAATCTGTTAATCTAACCCGGTAGCTAAATTACATCCAAGACAATTGGCCTCAATGAGAATTTTCATGTCATTTGAACCCTTTAAACCCTTTTGATGAGCGGTGAAACCTCAAATTAGAGTCCTTTATGTACATTTTTGCCATTTTTCCTTCCCCGACTTCTCTCGTCCTCAACCGTGTGCTGGATTAGGGGTAAGGCTCCTACCCAGCAGGCTTTGCTGTTGGGTTCACCCAGGGGCCGTAGGTTGCCTGTGACAATTCATTTAGGCACAAACACACACACACACACACACGCATACACACGCTCACAAACCTGCTGTGAGCGAGAGGAGGATCTGAGGGTTTGGGTGTGGGGGGGAAATGAAGGGGTAAAACAAACCCTTAACTAAAAACATCTGTGTCTCTTCATAACATCAGTCGGCCCCCACACTCCGCTCCGGACGCGTGCACACACACACACACACACACACACACACACACACACCCCAGAGATCATATAGGACTGGGTGTCTCTCATGTTCACTGAGGAATTTCATTATTCATCTCCGGGTTCCCGGAATCTGAAAATCTCTGCCAACCTCTCCACACTTTTTATCTTCGAGTGTGGTTTTACACACACACACACACACACACACACACACACACACACACACACACAGACACACACAGACACACACACACACAGACACACACACTGTGTTTATGAGATCACCTGGAAGATGGGAGTTCGGCTGAAGTCATGAACGACTGTAGGGAAACGGGACACACAGCTCTCGTCACCTCATTTACATACACAGACACGCAAGCGTACACACACGCAAACACACACACAAAACATACAAATACACACATACAGACTTGGCCACTAATCTCTTGTTAGTGTTAAGAATAATATATTTGGAATGTTGTCTGTGGTTTTCAGTTTCTTGTTGTTGTTTTTTAACCAAATCTTTTTACCGTTCAACAATTTTTACATTTTTATCACAGTTTAAAAAATGGAGGATTTTTTTTCAGGGATTACCTTAAAAGTTATAAAGATTATTTTGGTTTCATAATTTTGTACTTTAATGTAACTAAAAAGATTTAAATCCATGCTTTATAAAGGACTGAATTATAATCCCAGTTTAGAAGTTCATTATAGACATAGAGACATAAATACAATATTAATACAGTATTACTACTGTAAGTCAGCTTTCTGGGTTTGAACCAGTTTGCTGAGTTTGTGAATTTGAATTAAAGTAATTATAAAAGCTTACAACACAACAGCTAAGCCAGTTTTGTCTGTGGAAGCAGACCTTCAGTCTCTTCCTTAGTGAGACTTAAAGGCTAAAAAAGGCAGCGTCTCCCCTCACAAAGACCGATAACGCCGTTTCTCTTATTCCTGCAGCCCATTCCATTATTTTATTCTCGTAAGAGAATTAATTTTATTGTTCCTAAAAGCCGTTTAGCCGTCAGTTCAGTGACATTTAAAGCCGCAATTTTGTTACCCGGACTTAGTGATTTCCTCACATCGCTTTCCAAACATTTAAAGGGGGAGTCGTTAGGAGTTGATGTAATGGACTGCAGTCCGATTATGACAATTACCGACTCTCCGGGCTTCGCTTTCATCTTTTTATAAATTCAAACACGTCCTTAAATGTCATATCAGGCCAGCTCGCCCGCCTCGGAACTCTGTGTCGGCGTTCCAGTTTTTCCATATAAGGCTGAAGGTTAAGGAAAGATTACCGGCCTACCAAAGCAAATAATGATGTCACTTTTCCGTCTTGACTTCTCTCTGCAGAGCAAAGCCAAAGAGCTTCCCCTGTCAGCCGTGCGTTTCATGGAGGAACTGGGGGAGTGCTCTTTAGGGAAGATCTACAAGGGTCACCTGTACCTGCCGGGGATGGACCAGGCTCAGCTGGTGGCCATAAAGACGGTGAAGGACGTCTCCAGCACCCAGCAGTGGAGCGAATTCCAGCAGGTACGCTTCAGAATCTGTTCTTCCAACGTTTTAAATTCACTGTTTTTTAAATTTAACAATTCTGAAAAATGTGCGTATTATACCGACGGGGGAGGATTTATTATAAAAGACGTTTCTTCTAGCTGGCAGATGTGTTTGAGTTATGGAAATTGAAGCTGGTGCTGCAGCACCCGGTGTGGGTGGGTGGGGGGGGGACTGTTTTCCCACTGGAAAAATCTTTTTTCCCACAAGACTTGAAGCATGACTTGGTATATTTGCACAGAAGGGAAATAAAACAGACCGTATACGGTTAAAAAGCACCGAACAGCAGATTAATTCACTGAAATAGTTCATAAAATAAACTGTAGCCTCCGCCAGATTATCTGGATAAATTTAGGCGTTAAACTGGATTGAAATAGACGAATCATTACAAACAAATCCCTGTCTTTTTTGCGTTTCAAACACTCCCAACGAACATCTTCACTCGCGTTACACTCGCCCGTTGTTTCCCTTTTCAGGAGGCTGCCGTGCTGACGGAGCTGCAGCACCCCAACGTGGTGTGCCTGCTGGGGGTGGTGACCCAGGAGCAACCCGTCTGCATGCTGTTTGAGTTTTTACCCCAGGGGGACCTCCACGAGTTCCTCATCATGCGCTCGCCGCACTCGGACGTCGGCTGCAGCAGCGACGAGGACGGAACCGTGAAATCCAGCCTGGATCACGGAGACTTCCTTCACATGGCGATTCAGGTGTGGACCCGGGAAACTCCGGTCTGTCGTTACCTTGATGCTGCTTCACGACTTACATCATCGCTTTCTTCCCAGGTGACTGCAGGGATGGAGTACCTGGCCAGCCACTGCTACGTCCACAAAGACCTCGCGGCTCGGAATATCCTGGTGGGCGAACAGCTCCACGTCAAGATCTCCGACCTGGGTCTGTCCAGAGAGATCTACTCGTCCGACTACTACTGCCTCCAGCCCAAAACGTTGCTCCCCATCCGCTGGATGCCCCCCGAGGCCATCGCCTATGGCAAATTCACCACCGACTCCGACGTCTGGTCGTTTGGGGTGGTGCTGTGGGAGATCTTCAGTTACGGTCTGCAGCCCTATTACGGTTTCTCCAACCAGGAAGTGATGGAGATGGTGCGGAAAAGGCAGCTCCTGCCCTGCCCTGAGGACTGTCCCCCCAGGTAGGGTCGATGATGTCAGCGATTTTTTTTATTTTTTTTATCCTTATCTTGTTTGTTGAAGCCAAAAAATGTTGTCATCTGAACTTAAGACAACCATCATGTGTCCAGCAACAGCTTTTGGCTTCTAGTGAGTTAAAGAAAAACAACTGTTGCATCTGTTTTCTACTGTTTGTAGCGACGCGACAGGAAATATGAAGCTGCTTTCTGTCTCCCAGGTTTTATGGCTTGATGACTGAATGCTGGCAGGAAGGGCCGGCACGTCGGCCTCGCTTTAAAGACATCCACGTCCGACTGCGAGCCTGGGAAGGCATGTCTTCCCACGCCAGCTCCAGCACGCCCTCTGGTGGCGGCGGAGGCAACGCCACCACCCAGACCACCTCTCTCAGCGCCAGCCCCATCAGCAACCTCAGCAACCCGCGCTACGCCACCGCCGCAGGGTACCTCTACCCGGCTCAGGCAATTTCCCCCCCCGGGGGTCAGATGGCGCCGATTACAGCCTGGACCCCCGTGGCCGTGCCCCAAACCCACCAGCGCTTCATCCCCGTCAACGGATACCCCATCCCGCCGGGATACGCAGCTTTCCCGGCGCACTTCCCTGCCCCCGTCCCACCCACCAGAGTCATCCAGCACCACCTGCCCCCTCCCAAAAGCCGCTCCCCCAGCAGCGCCAGCGGCTCCACCAGCACGGGCCACGTGAGCGGCGTGCCCTCCACCACGGGCTCCAACCACGACGCCAACACGCCGCTGCTCTCCCACTGCATCATGCCGGGAAACGGAGGGGGGTCGCCTCAGGTGTACGGACAAGTCTCCCTGAAGGGGGTGGGTCAGCTGGAGCACGCGTCGCAAACGTCGGCGCTGCTCGCCGCCGATTCCGACGTACTGATGTATAACGACTCGGTCATCGCCGCTGACCTGTAGAGAGACGCTCACACACACTCCTCCTGCTGGGGGTCACAGGGGACACCCAAAACAAACTGGCGCGTATGCACATTTTGGGTGCGCAAAGAAACACTGCCTCAGCTACGCAAGTATATACACAACTTTCTGACTTTTTTTTTTTTTTTTAATGCCTTATTGTTAAAAACGTACTTTTACTACCACGGTTTGAGAATGTTGTGTTGTTTTATTTTAATCTCTGTGTAAATACGGTACATAAGTCCTGAATCGATGAATTGAAATACAAAGATATATATTCAGAAGAACTTTTTTATCAAGGAGGAAAAAAAAATAATACAGGTGAAAAAGGTAGCGAGTTCATCGGTTTGTTTTACGGTCTGACGGCAAAATAAAGTTCCCGAGTCAACAATCTGTTAAAGGACGTGAAGGAAACGCTCCACATTCATACTATGACTGTTTCAGGGGTGGGGGTTACAGCAGGGGTGTGACCCACTTGTTTCTGGGCAGAAACGTACAGCACAGAAACGGCAAAGTGAACAAACAGGAAGTTGAAGAAGGCCGGCAGCAGCTAACTGCTCCTCCATCATAGCTGCTTGGGATTTCAAAATAAAGCAGAGCGGCTGCAGGTTCACTTCCTCCTCCGCCAGGATCGTTTTGACACGAGATCTCTTTTCGGAAATGACACCTGAATGTCTTTTTTTTATTTTTATTTTTTTTATTTTGCAACCTGGACGTGAGAATCTAACGCTTTTTGTAACACGGACCTCCTTGCCTGCCTGTAATCTCAGCTCGATGATTTCAACCCTCTCGCCTTCACAGGTGAGTTTTTCATTATTCCCCCACCTTCCTCTCCTTTTTTTTTTTTTTTTGCTCCTTTCACACCGACTCTCCACCCTCTGACCAGACATGGCATTTAGTTTGAAACGCTGGCTGCAGCGGGGGCTTCCCTATGGATCTACAAATGAAATCACACGGCGCTCATATCCTCCTAAACTGGACCGGACTCAGGGCAGACACTTCATTTACCGCATGAAGGGCCGGGGTCGGTTTACCGTCAGCGGTCTCAGCCGAGCACGGCCCTCACAAAAGAATGTTTTTATTGTAAATTGGATATGGTGTTTTATTTTTTATGGGAGTTTTTTTTTTTTTCAGTATTTTTTAATTTTGAAGGAAGAGTTTATTCACAGGGTTTTTTGTTTTGGTTTTTGTTCTTTCCTTTGCTTGTTTTTCAGCATCTGTCTTTTACAAAAAGAAGACGTGGAGGGTTTTAAGCGTATGAGGCTCATGGTAAATAATGGTCACATCAGAAAAAATTGACCTTATTCTATTTGTTTTCCACAACCTCCATAATGTACATAAAAGCTCCTATGAATACGTTGTGCCTACATTTCTGCACACTGTGCTTTTAAAAAAGAAGGGTTCACCTAAATGAGGATCATTTTCATGAGGGATTTGTCCTTTATTTCAGTTCTTTGTCCATTAATCTCATCTAAATTCATATTTCCCAGGTCAAGTAGCAGTTCATGCAGGATTCAGTCTTTTGATGCACTTTCTCAAATGTCCTTTTGTGATATGAAGAAGTTTGTGTGTTTGGTCTCAGTCCTGTCACACGCATGATGACAATCATCGCTTTTAAATGGGTGTTAAAAGTGTCAGTAGCATACCCTCTTCTGCTTCTATTTAAATATGATCATCAGATATACGTGATGCAGAGGAACAATGAGTGCAGAGCAGAGAGCAGTGCCTTTTTTAAAAAAAATCATATTTGTGGAATGTAGATGTTGGTTCATTTACCCATAAACCCTTAGGATCGCGGCTAGTGCTCCTATTTGCTGCGGACTGAATTGAGATTGTGCTTTACCCTGACATGTCTTATTTTTAACCAAATATAATTAACAGAGGCAGATTGCCTGCCAGAGAGAAATGAAGGGAAATGTCAAAACCCATCCAGGATTATCTGAAACAACCCTTGAGTTTTCATTTCATCGCTGCCTTTTGTCTGTGTACTTTATTGTTTTGTTCTTCTGCAGATGAGCTACCTTAGCAACCGACTCTGTTCATGTGGCCTCCAGGATATATGCGTACTTTAATACAGTGTAAAAACCACTTGTACACTAGACTGTGAATCTTAATCAAGTTTAGGTATTTTTGTATTTGGCAAAAAAAAAAAAAAATCATTATTGTGCCTTTTTGTTGTATTCAAGATCATTTCTATTTCAGTAACAGTGTACCCAATACAGAAGGTTTACGTGTTTATCCTTTTGAACGAGAGGCCTTGTCTTTGTATTTTGTCTCAACATTTTTTTGCACAGATGTTTTGTATTTGAAAAATCATTTATTAAATGATGTTGCTTGGTTAATCGTGAGCTCAAAGTCATTATTAAACTGAAGGGTTTCGGAAAATTATGGTGACCAGAATTGCAATGGCAGAAAAACCCCACTAGATGTCGCTCAATCACAATATAGTATGTCTATAATTTGTACCCTCGTTGTATTAACCGCTACCGACCAGCAGATGGCGATCTTCAGCTGTTTGATGGACCTGAGCCACACAGCAGCTGCAAAAAATATTAGTTCAACAAGAATTAGGAAAAATGTGGAAAAGTAACCCTTCTGTATTTGTGTGTCCCTGCACACTAGAGTGCTCATTGTTCACTGAAAGAACTAAAACATCTTGAAATGAATTAGAACACCTATGAGTGGGTATTTACAGTACATGCAAAATGACACACATATGTTAAGATTAATTAATATATGAGCAATTTCTTATGGCTTTTTGATTTTGTTTGATTTACAAAAATACTCTTCCCTGATGTTGAGCTGTGGAGTTGCATGTTCCTGTAACTCCTTGTTTTGCATGTTTTCCTGTTCCAGGTGTTGTATTTTTAAAAAAGAAAATTGCCAAGGAGCACTCGGGTGGATATAGAAAAAACAATCGTAAAAATGTGTGTTCAAGGGATTTAATCCTCAAAATATGGAACTTTTTGAGATGCGAGAGTGAGCCCTTTATTCGTTGTCACACTCTTCTTTAAACGTGGATCTGTGTAAAAATGAGAAAGGAGCTGACTCTTGAAAACATTTCATGCTGCCTTTCTGGAATAGCTTGTATTATGAAAATGAACTGTTGGCAGCAATGGTAAAGTAGTAAACTCCATGACGTGTTCACCACAATCACACAGCTCTGAAACTATTGGATATAAATGCTCTTCGGGCGAGAATTAAAATAATTTGCCATGCCTGCGTGCGAAGAGAGAGAGGATGGCAAAGCAGAAGGAAAAAGGTTCATGTCATTGATAAGACTGGTAGAGCAAGAAACACTCATTTGTTCTGGTGTGAGATATCACCATCAGAGCCTCCGAGTCATTCAGTCACTGACACAAATTGCATTTTCACATCCAGTCTTGAGACTGTTGCTGAATTGAACACTAAATATTAAAATACTACAGGATGCTTTGGGATTGTTCTTAACTTATGCCATAAGTTAAGAAGAATCCATCTGGCATTCTATAATTTTTATGTTCATTTTTGAATATTGCATTATTGTTTTCTCTGCCTCAGACGTTACTTATCATGTTATCCAGGAATAACAGACACTGTAATGAATGACATAATGCTTGTTTGGCAAACATCCACCTATCAACATTCCTTCGATATATAAATAGACTGTGTATGAATTTTCTCTGAATCACTTTATTATCTGACCTTTTTCATCTGGGCCACTAGGGGCAGCAGAAACAAGATGTGTACACAACATTTGTTACTTGTCAATTTTTACAAATTGTTTATGGAAGGAAACAAACTGATTCTATGAAATGTTATAAAATGAACATGCTTACAACACTGCTAGTGGTGATGATGGTGGAATCCTTGAGTTTATCTCTCAGGGTTGTGATGTTAGAAAATAACCACTAGGAACCACTGGACCACACAATGGGAGGAAAATCTGAGTTGATCCGTGATTTTAACTCTTCCTTTAAAATTCCTTTAATATATCCTTTAATAATAGATTGTAACTCTTCTTAACAGTCTTGAACTAAATAGGCGTTGTGGCATGGGTGTGTTCCGTACTGATGATTAAATCTCCCTGTTTCAAAGAGGGGTTATTTCCTGCGACCAGTGCATGTTATTGATGGCGACCACTCCCTCTACTCCAATGACAGTCCAGCCCCGAGGGCGCCCTCTTCTAAAGGAGTCCTGTCAAGCCCTTTGAGTTAAGGGTGTAATGAGCTGAGTTTTAAGAGTAAAGAATAGGCTGGCGAAGAGGAGAGGAGAAGCGGAGATGGATGCAGGTAAAGTGCTTTGAATAGCTGAGAGGGATTATGTCTGGCTTTTAAGCATCAGGGTGAACCGTATCATCTTCACCGGGTGTGAACAGGGAGTCAGGCAAACTGGTGCAATGCACTGGTACTGGGTTAGATTCCTATTGTATGTGTTAGGATAGAACAGATGATGAGTTATGTGATGGAAGAATAAATGACTTGTCAATGTTGTGATTATTCATTCATCATTTTAGAAATCATTGGATAATAACTGATTAAATCATTTGTCAAGGAAGCCGTAGGCAATGCTTTATATTTAACTGCTATTTTCGGGTGAATTGTCTGTAATCCTTCTGGTGCTAACAACAGAGAACAGGAATTCCCCTGAAAGAAACCCTACGAAGTCTTCATTTATTATTCAGTCATTACTGAAAATCTTGTCCTCATAAACAACTTCCACATTTTTGAATGTTCAGCTGTGTCTATGCAATGACTTCAACTTCACAGCAGTAATTATTTGGAATACCTTAATTTGAACTGTAAATCTTTCTCTGTAATGAGTCCAAGATAGAGTTTCCAACAATTGTTGGGAAATTATTTGGAAGTCACGATCAGCCTGAACACGCTTGTTTCCTGTCCCTTCCAATCCGAGGATTGCACGTTCTTCTCGTGCTGAAATGAGATGATGGAGCTGCAGCGGTCCTGACAACTGAAGGCTTCCACTTTGATGCCTGAGACGTAAGGATACGGGGAGAGGCGGAGAGAAGGATATAGTTTCACCCTCGTCTCACTCTGTCATGGGGGCACTGACAAACCTCTGATTGTTGGGGAACATGAGCTGTTTTTGTTGAGAGGCTGACGGCGCTTGACCTCTGCTGTTCGTGCTGCCTCGCGCCGACCTTGGAGACAGGAAGTGAAGTGAAGCCTTTGAACGATGTCAAGTGAACTATCGCTGCCTTGTTTAATTTGCCCTGGGGACTTTGACAAAGCTGGAACGGGTCATCTGGACTTGCTAGTCATCTGCCTGGTTCATGGAAATCGTTTTCTCCAGTAGACTATATTTAAATTTTTTGTTTTCCTTGTGGATTCTCAAGGGTTGGTTTGTATTCGCAAAGTTCTTGAAGTTAACTTCTTTTTATAAGAAACTTTTTACTTTACATTTTTGAACTCAGAATAAAAAACTGTGACTGGTGCAGATTCAAAATATGTGACTCACAACTGGACGATATAAAGAGCAGCTTATAGCAGTTAGCAGCTAATGCAAAGAAGAAAATCAAGCAAAAATATCTTCAAACTAGGAAGACTATGCATCATCCTACAAAAAACAATATTAATTTCATGCGATATGGGAGATAAATGATTGTTTCGTTCATTTTAATGTGTTTGCTAGCCTTGTGTTTTTCAACTTCTTTGTACAAATGCGAAACTAGACAAAGACCACCTTCCTTTAACATTTGCTAATTAACATGGAACACAAGGAACCGTTAATGCTGATCAAACTTGATGCACTCGAGGAAAAGTCTGGTGATCATTAGTCTGTAGTCAGGAAGAATCATTATCTGAGAACCGTGAACATTTGCATAAGATTTCCCAGCAAACCAACCAGTAGTTGGACCCAAGTGGGGAACAGAGAGAGTTCAGCGGTTCCATCCATCCAGCCATATGCTGCCAGCGTGTCTAAATGTCAGAATTGTATACATAGTATTCGGGCCCTAACTTCCTCTTCGTAACACAATCTGCTCGAGTGCTGAAGCGCAGCCTTGTGCTGGTTGTGTCTTTGACAGCTGAAGCTCATTGTTCAGGTGGAAAGCTTTCAGCTGGTTTAAACATTAGAGTCCTCCCCGTTCACAGATCCATGTGGGCCACAGAATCGGAAAGACCACAGAACAATGGAGTGAAAGATGGGTCCACATTCCTTCTCTCTATTCATGCCTCACCGGTCTGAGATCACATGACCCCCCCCCCTTCTCAGTAACTTTGGAGTGGAGGTGCTGGTGGATTTCAGCTTTGGGCAGAGACATTTTAGCTGTCCTGCAAAGCTGACATCCCTTCCTGTTTCTTGTACTTTAAACACTGCACACCTTTTACCTCTCTACATCTGTGTGACCCCAGTTCAACCCATGATCTTACCTCATCCATGAACATTTCTATATGAGTCACGTCAGACAGATTTTCATAGACAGCGAATGAAGTCTATGACTCCCGTGATTAAAACGATACCTACTCATTTGTGAGGTTATTTTCGACCGATTGCACAGCAGACATTTTAACATGTCATAGCAAGAAACCCACAGGTGCATTAATGACGGCTGCATTCCGCTCACAGGAGCTCCTGCTATTGTACGAGCAGGTTTACAATCATTGTTATGGGGAAACTTAATGGAACTGAGCCATCGTTACAACAGATGTAATAAAAGGTTATATTATTAAATCTACCGGCGTGTCGGCTGTGAAGCCGTTCACACCTGAAGCTGCATACCTTGTGTTTAATTAAGCAATACGATTAACAATAGGATCTGATATCCTACTTTTGAACCTGCAACCATTCTCACCGCTGAACCCTTGAAAATCATGTGATGATTATATTCATACTGCTTGTTGGATATTCAAACATTCCATAAGGTTAAGTAGAGAATTCCAGCAGTTCCACAGACAGAAAACTTGGCTTAAAAAAACGAGTAAGGATCATAAAATTTTGACTTTTTGTAATCATCCGTTTCAGTTGAAGTTAATGATATGAATAAGTATGTTTCTTTGGTCTATAAAAATGCCATTTAATACTATTATGTGTGAGAGAAGATAAATCCCTTGTCTCACACCAGAACAATATAAATGCAGAAAAAGCTAATTTAAAGTGAACTCTCTCTTTAAATTGAAGTTAACACCAATGAAAGTTGACGACGTTCAGGTTTTTTCTCAATTACAGCTATTGCATAGACATAAATATGGTATGTATAATGCAGGACATATTATTTACTCTCCCTTCTTTGATATTCTACTCCCCTTTCAATCTCTTAACCCATTCTCCTTCCTCTTCTTTCTCTTCCTGGTCCACACAAACTCTTGATCTAATAATCCAACCGTCTTTGCGTTGGAATGGAAGTCTAATTCTTTCCATCTGTGTACATCAGTGGGCTCAAAGGGCAAGGCTTGCCACTCTTCAGACCCCCACCCCTCTCCACTTCAACTGCTTTGCAACAAAACTCAGTCTGGTTCCACTCAGCCTTCAAGTTTAAGACCCCACTCCATGCTTGGGGGCCCCTCCTGGCCTGAGGGAGCTGGGGGGGGGGGTCCGCCAGGCCCCTGGATCTATGGAATCAGGCTCACTCCAAAACGAATGAATGATTTAATTAATCACATAAAGCTCTCATCAGTCTGAAAGCAGAGCATCTGCAGTAGGACAAGGCGGTAGATGTTAGTAGAGGCTCTCATGCTTCTTCAGGAGCTACAAGGCCGACTTCTCTGAAGATGTAGGGAATGCTGTGGACGTGTAGATTCTCATGCGTCCAGTGAGGTGAATAAGGTGGACTTCTTTTAAGGAGCTGAAGCTGTTTGACCTCTCATCCAAGAGGCTTCTTTTGTTCCAGCTCTTGAGTGGAAATGAGAGGTGAGACAACTTCAAACCCTAAACAGAACATGACTTTCTTTAAATTTAACCAACAATAAATGAGGCTTGTGGACCATTGCAAATGATATAGCTATCAAAAGGATAGTTGTGGAGAGCGCAGCTTCAGTTGTTTAAGAGTATAAGACTTCTAGTCATTTTGGAGAAATGACTGGATTGTACCAATCATTCCATGCTTTATTCAGCTTTCAGGAACAAGAGGTAAACTAACCTCACAGTTGGAGACAGGAGAGGCAAGACTTGAGGCTATGACGATGATGACATAATATCTGAAACAACCTTGTTATATCTTATTTTTATTAAAGTTTGCCTGTGATTCTGTAGCAACAAGTCACTCATTTCAGCAAATTATTGCAAGGAGGCTCGTGTAGCTGTAACGACAATGTGCTTTATGAAATTCTTTTCTAATCATCCTTTTCTAAGCTGGAGCGATGCAGAACAATAGACTCAACAAAATACTCCAATTTGTGTTAAAGGCAGAGAGTGTGTTGTTTACACTGGGCTCAAGGTTCCAACAGCATCACGGTTGAGATCAGATGATGCAGTTTTCTAGTGAGGAAGGTGTGAATGGAGGTGTTTGATGAAGCACAAAGAGAGAAACAGCTAATGTAGCTTTGCCAAAAGCTGTCAGACCTACATGTACATCTGCATCTGCTAAGTAAGAAATTTAATGCCATTTAAATTATACAGGAAAAATTATTTCCCAGATTCAACACAGAGATATAAGGATGTCCATTTTCTCTCCAAATATGAAATAAAATCCCACCAGATCCTTTGAGAGCAATTAAAAAATCACATCTCATCTTGTTTCCATGCAAACAGGAAAAACAAATGTAAAACTGACATGATGGTGTTTTTTTTTTTTAAATCTTATGTGCCAAATGTTCTTTTCCTTTTCTTAAACTTGAGACACTCTGGAATTGCCCTGTTCATACTGTCTTCTCTAAACTGGTTTCAGGATTTAACTGGACCCCAGCTGAACATCAACTCGTTCAAAACCACATATTTGTGTGTGTGTGTGTGTGTGTGTGTGTGTGTGTGTGTGTGTGTGTGTGTGTGTGTGTGTGTGTGTGTGTGTGTGTGTATGTGTGTGTGCGTGTGTGTGTGAGAGAGTTTGATGTGAGCTGTATGACAATGTTTGAATCAATATTTAATCTTAAT
Organism: Antennarius maculatus; assembly: GCA_013358685.1. Taxonomy (NCBI): domain Eukaryota; kingdom Metazoa; phylum Chordata; class Actinopteri; order Lophiiformes; family Antennariidae; genus Antennarius; species Antennarius maculatus. Next base: position 21,317,328 of record CM023610.1, on the reverse strand, counting down.
CTGTGTGAGACTCAGACCTGGCAACATGATAACACAACATGGCGTGTTTGAGTGCTTCACCTCCCCCTGTCTTCCTCTCCCTGTTCCTTTCCTCTTCCTCTCCTCCCCCTCTGCTCCTTTCATCTCGTATCCATCCACTGTTCCCCTCTATTCGTCCCTTCCTCCCCTCCCCTCCTTCTCTTTTGATATCTTTTTTTTTTTTTTCAAGGTCTGTGTCTCAACTTGCTGGCAACACACTCTCACAAACAAATGCACACAAATTCAAACACGAAAACACTGCATTTTGTCATTATCGGCGTGGAACCAGCAGGCAGCTTTGTCATCAAACTGCTTCATCTGTACACACACACACACACACACACACACACTCACACACACACACACACACGCTGCTCCTGGTTTTGGACATACATATTTCATACATGAACACACTGAGTCATAATTTGTTCCGTCTCGCAGACACACACACACACACACACACACACACACACACACACACACACACACACACACACACACACACACACACACACACACACACACACACACACACACACAGATGTCAAACACAGCATTGCACAAAGCCACAGCCACAGTGTTGAATAGACCCAGAAATAGCATTTGGTTTGACTTGGAATCGGCTTAAGTCTTCAAAGAGAAAATTTTTGATGTTGCAAAGGGAGAGAACGAGAGAGAGAAGAGAGAAGAGAGGGAGAGCTGCGAGGACCGAGCAGATCTGGTTGTTATATCCAGCTGTAAAAAAAGGGGGCAAAAAACTTCAAAGACTCACGTTACTATGGTAACTGTATGGTGCCTGCTTTAAAGCCCCCCACCCCTGCACTGCTCATGCACACATAGACATACTTGTAGCAAATATATTCATAAAAAATGATGGCAGAGAAGTAGGATGTGAACCGGGTGCAGACTTGCTGCCTGGTACGTAACGCTTCAACATATCCACCAGAGATCATTTAGATGTGTGTAGTGATGGGTACCGCCGCAGCTAATTAAAACCCAGTTGGGTTAGCAGCAATGTGAAATGACTGTTTTAGTCTCATCTGGCCAATGAAAGAGTTGCCTCTTCATGTTTGTCTGTATAGATGTAGGGGGATCGCTCCCTGTAATTATGACATGCTATCTCATCATAGCCAGTGGATCTAAATTCCACTTGTAATCTGATCCATCTCCCCCCCCCCCCCGCTGGTCTGTCTGTTTTTCTGTATTTCATGTCTTGTGCAGACTGGGTTCAGCCCTCGTTGCTGCTCATTTATTGACTGTCAAACTGATTTCAAGCACCAAATGAACCTTCATCCCTTCAATGATCAAGAAGTCTGAAAACATTTCGATGAGGGGAGGTCGATGGTCGATGTAAATAATGTTTGTCACGTTAGCCGTCAGAAAGACTTTAGATTCTTCAGGGAGATTAATATTCTAAAGGCCTGATTCTGATTGGCAAAAAGACATTCAGTACACCCCCCTTGGAATCCAGATACTGGTGGTGGTGGTGGTGGCTGATGACCATGTGAAACTGATAAATGATGAAATTGGTGAGTGTTTGAAGACTCAAGTCGTGATGGGGAGGTGGAGGATGCACAAAATAACAGCAGCCTGAGAGAACTAGAAGAATAGAACAGAACATACAGTAAGAGCAGGAAAATATGATGTATAATGGAAAAGCCTGAAGGATCAAATAACAAACAGACTGCTGTTGTCTGAATGACAACTATTTTAATATACATTTTTGCTAAAAATATCTCGAGCATATCTTCATCGACTGATGTTTTGAGGTTGAATAACTTCCAGACAGATGACTGAAATGTCAACTGTCATAAAGGTGTTTACGCCTCTCCACCAATGAAACTCTAAAATTAGTTCTCAAAACACACATCAGCTGGCACAAATCATACGGATCACCGGTAACAGAAAAGCAAAATGTCTTTTCAACAAGGTTCAACTTCTTTTTCCAGATCTCCTGAACAAATCGAGCCCGTTTCATCTTTCTGTATTTTCCTCTGTGATGCATGAAGAGGAAGTGTGTCCAGCTGGATTGTCCCTGGAGCATTTCCTTTCTTGCAAATGGGCAGATGCCCAAAGACTCTGACATGAATGATGCCAGTGAGTTCAAATCCACTGGGAATTGTGACGTTATTCATTTCTGAAATGGTTTCAGCTTTTCACAATGGAGTGACCATCAAAGAGTTTCGATATTCATTAGGGGAAAAATCAAGCTAAACGGTCAGGATCTTGGTGGGATTAATTATTCTGATAAACTATAAACCCAAGCATGTGTAGCCAGAATTTTGCTTCTGTAGCCAACCTATTTGTACTGTTTGTTTGTCCCTGTAAAGACAATAGAGAGGATGAATTATGATTTTCCTCAACATCATGAAGGAGGAGTATTGGGTGCAGCTGGACCCAAAACATTTCCCAGCGTGGTTTGAGGCTGATCCAGGACCATCTGGGAAACGAGAAAGAGAGGGAGCTGTGGTGGGGACGCTCATGCAATGTTGCACAACCGATGTCATGAAGCCTTGTACCACAAGTCAATCAATGTAATGATTAAGTGAAATCAGATTGACCTCCTCTCCAGGTAAGTCTGTGTATAATATAAAAAAAACAAACAAACACATGAAATATAGACAGACAAATACAACCACACAGATCCTTTCTTTCATTTGAGTTTGTTTTGTAAGGTTGATTCCTTCGGTAAATTGTCTTGAATGTCATTCTCCACCCATCACACCTTACTGGCATTCTTCCCAATGAAAGGGCCTCATGCCAGGAGGTGTGTGTGTGTGTGTGTGTGTGTGTGTGTGTGTGTGTGTGTGTGTGTGTGTGTGTGTGTGTGTGTGTGTGTGTGTGTGTGTGTGTGTGTGTGTGTGTGTCACTCGCTGTCGACTCTTTATAATGGTTTAACGATCGGAGCAGTTAGGAACTCCCTTTCCCAGTCAGTTGTTTGGCTTCGGCGTTATTTACACTATATGGTAAAATCCTGTTGCAGTTTTGTCTACTCCCCATATGCAGACTCCTCCTCTAACACACCAGCATTCCCTAAATGAAAAGTCATGTCACCTCACTGAACCTGACTTCATATCTAGAGTAGATTTCTAACATTCCTGTCGACATGAAATGAAGAGGCCGATCTCAGAGCTGCCTTTGTAAGCAGATGTGAATCCGTAGATTCTTCCCGCCGTGCTTTGAACCGGACTTCCCTTCGTCTCACCCAAAAAATTCCATTTAATGAAATCACAAATCCTCAATGCTGAACTAATCAGCCCCACTTTCTCCTCTTCTCTCCTTTATCTTCCCAGAACCAGGTGGCTTTGTGGGTCTGGGCTGTAATTAAAATAATGCAAATGAGGTAGTCCTGTTAAAGCAAATCCTTCTGTCTTTGTTAATGGAGACCCCTACCCTCTTTTTTTTTTTTCAGTACTGAGATCCAAACCGCCGGCACTCCAGAGATGTTCCAGTCAGACAGCCTGTCAGGATGAGTTTTCCTACAGAATGACACATTCTTTTCGCTGAAAATGATCCCAAGCGAAGAAATAAAAAAGTCAAAATAGTGTTGTGGTGTTTTTTTGTTTTGTTTTTAACAGCATGGGCCCAGCATGAACTGTCAGTACACAAATAGCATCATATTTTACTGCAGGTTGATTCTTGAGATTTGTTATGTTTTTTTTTTAAATTGAAATTCCTTCTAGATTCTATTATGAGTTATTCATAATGGAATCGAGAAGGATACAAGGATGCTGCAGCTGTCTGTATCTCGATAGGATTAAATAATGCAGAGAAAACCACTCGCTGGCTGATTTTGTTAATGTTTGGTTTTTCCTTTCATGGAACACAAACCGTTGTTTTTTGTTTTTTTTCTTGGAGTGGTTTAGGGACTCTCACACTTGTTGCTGCTGTGACAGAAGGGTGACATCATTTTGCACCACATGGATTTCATTTCCTATTCATTTTTCTTTAAAGTTGGATAAATCCAGGCCTGTGCTTCCTGTTTGACGGTGATGTCCAGCTCCAGCGTTCACCTTTGCTCAACAATGACTGAGTACATAGAAACACTACTGCACTGTGTTCATAGAAATAT